>WHPX01000113.1:0-250994 GCA_011057435.1 Actinia equina | reverse complement strand
ATTTTTTTTATAATCCCCGGGAACATAATTGTTGTGTTTTATAAGGTGTTGTCTCCTCTTTTGTTTTTTATTTATTATTTAAGGTGGGGGTCGGACTCTATTTTTTTGCTAATGGCGGGAATACCCCTTAACTCTTTGTTTCTACTTAATATGTATAAGTTTTTGTATACTTATTATTAAATTACTTTATAAAACCATCTATTCTTCTTAATTTTATTAATATTTGCTTATTAACTTAATATTTGACATACATGCAAGATCATTGATTTGTACACAAAAGATTGCATTAGAGCCTGCTTTGCTGGAAAGCGTGTGTTATACGCCAAAGGTTGAAAGTGTTTTTTAATGTAAAAGCTATAGGAGATAGGATATTCGAAGATCCAAGAATAGCTGGAATGACTTGTGTTTCTGCTTCTTGCTCTCGTCATGAGCATGGACCTTAGTGTTGAGACTGTTTTGATGTTCTTTGTATTAATGAAACCATTTTCATGTCAGAATCACCTATCGCCTTGGCAATGAAAACGGTTATTGAAATATAAATCATCTTTTCAGGCTGGTTTTGATAGTGAGTATGACAAAATTCTCCTACCATCGTCTCCTGGCAACCTGATGAGTGATGAAGCAGAGTTCTCTGTAGTGACAGCAGATGAGCCGATGACTGAGGTGATGGAGCCTGCTACCAGCACCACCAATACAAGGAGTGTAGAGAACTCTATTAGTAATCTATCTGTGGCTGTTAACTCGGCTAAGAGGTAATTTAAAAACCATACTTGATACTTTTAGGCAGGTGAGGGTGGGGATGGGGGTAACAAATGGCTCCATGTGCTCCTAGGTAAGTGTAGAGAACTCTATTAGTAATCTCTCTGTGGCCGTTAATTCAGCTAAAAGGTTATGTAAAAACCATTTTCACTTTACTTGATACTTTTGTGGGGGTGGGGTGGGGTAAAAATGGCTCCATGTGGTGCTCCTTGGTACCAATTCAACTATCACTCTCATGTGATGTTCATGAGCATTGTTCGCACGTATCTTTTCTACGCATGAATTTAGTGAGCGCGCGCTAATCATGATGACGTCATTCCAATGTTTTTATAAGCAAAATATTATGAAAACGTCTTTAATCTCTTTAGTTCTAAAACGACGTCGGCCACCCCCTTTTTTATTTCGCTTTTTGAAAGTACTTTATGATACCTAACTTTAGAGGAAAAATTTAAAAATCTGACAGTGGGATGAAATCGACATTACATATGTTGTGTATAATGTGCGAAGGCTTCAAGTCCACACTTGTAGCATAATAACATTTTATATTTCTAATCTTAAAGTAATATATGCACTATGAGTGGTTGGTTTGTATCCGATATACAAACACGAGGCGTAGCTGATTACTTATCAAACGTCTAGATTAGTTCCTTTTTGTTTCGCTAGAAAAAAGTGAATCTGGCCAAGAAAATCCATCTTAAAGTTTATGCAAATAAACAGGATTCTGTATCTGATTTACAAAACTCTTCATGGTTGTGATTTCTGTTGTGTTTTCCTCATGAATTATTCATGAGTTAATAACACAAACTTCAAATGCTAACTAGTTATTTGACTATTTTCTAATCTGTGAAGAATGGGGACGAACAATTTTTTAAATTAAATTATACCTTATTTTTGACAGCTTTTCATGTTTACTTTGTTCGCGTGTTTTTACCGTAAAAAAGGTGAACTTCCATGTATCCTGACAGCTAAACGAAGTCAGGGATCCCCATTTTTTATTTGCTTATTTTACTTTTAGTATGTTCTTTCATCATGCGAAATTAAACCTCTACCCCTTATATCCCCCAAATTGACTCCTATGACCTCATTTCATATAACTTCCTCTCCAACAAAACAAGTACCCATATTTGTATATTTTTATAACTGTTTTACTATACTTTTAGTTTGCTTAGCATGGCTCGCAGTACAGCCAGCCACACACCCACTGTTACACTGCGACACCTGTCTGATATAGAGAGGTGCGTGAATTGAAAACAATAGAGAGTTTTAGATCTACGTTCACGACCAACGTGAAACGTCATTCGGACCAGTGAAAACAATTTCATAATTACTGCAAAGGAATCGCAAAACAAAAATCCAAGTGGTAGAAAAACAAAAGAATATTTGTGTGTGATGAGAAAGTTTGTAAAAAATAAATTAAAACGAGGAAAACAATGAAAACGTGGTCACGTTTGTCGTTTGCGTGAAGAAAAAAGTTCAATCTAAAACTCTCTATTATGTTTGGATACACCCATTAGTTGTTGGCGGTTGGCCATGACACTTGCAAGCACTTAAGTTTGATCGTTGTGTTATGTGTTATATCATGCATGTATTTTCATGGCCTTTTATCACAGTGAAGCCTATGGGTGGGGTCGCTGTTTTCTATCCCACATATAGCATATAGCATATATTTTACTTTGTACGTGTGTCTGTATGGCCAGGAGTGAACAAGAAACAGTTAAACTCCACAATTGGTCACCATCCTGTAATTCAGCGCCCAAAGCATGGTTTGTAAATTTGAATGAAAATCTGTTTGGGTGTCTATGGTTGACGCAGTCGCACTGAAACGAATATCAGGGTAAGAGTGTAAGGAACTGATGACGTTTTCTCAACTTTTTGATGTCCAGTTTACTCAGCATGGTACAAAGCTCAGCAACTGCCCAAGCGGGAGGTATATCACGTGCGTCTGATATCGAAGCAGAGGTCTACGAAGCCGTGCGTTCTTCTGGACTTCTGGCAGACCTTGATGACGGTGATGACCTCCATGAACCTGATGATGAGGATGAAGAGGATGATGATGATGATGATGAGAATGATGAAGAAAACGAGGATGATTATGAAGATGTATGTATAAACTACTTTCATTAACCAATCATATTGCGACCTTTAGTTGAATATTCTTAACCAGCCAATCAGATGGCACATCGATAAAATAAGAGCGTGAGAACGTGATAATCTGATTGGCTAACACTGTTATCAGTTCAATCTCTCTCTAGTTTACTGTTATCTGATTGGTTAGTTTTATTCAAGTGGTCCCGCTTAGTGTATCCGCACAGTAAAGTGGGGCTGCAAGTAGGCTAGATTTTAGTAGATCAAATTAAAGAAACGTGGCGCAATAAAGAGCCAACTTTTTTTTTTATTATTAAGATGGCTGAAGAGCCCGAACGACCTGGTACGCGTCGAAGGATGTGGGATGATGAGTATGTACTGAAGAGACAGTTTTCTGCTCTCGTCCCTGCGTTTGATCCACGACCTGGTAGAACTAATGTACAACAAACACAAGATATTGACGTTCCTCAACCCGGTAAGAAATACAGAATCCTCCAACATTATAGAACTGTTGTCATTCTATTGAGTATAATTTCTCTGTTTAACGTTCCTCAACCCGGTTAGACATACAGAATCCTCTAACGTTATAGACCTCTTCAGCTTGGGCGTAATGCTTTGGAACTTCATATCATATGTCATTCTTGAGTATCATTTCTTTGTTTAACAGTTGCACATTCAAAGACAAATGAATGTGGACACTATTCAAACGAAAATCTTATTCACAAGAGAATAGCACTATGAAATGAGAATACATTACGCACAAGAAAGTTACGACGCAGAGAATGTTACGCCATACATGTATGCAAGAAACCTTACTTGTTGTGATTGATCCAACGGAAGTCTTCAATCTATATCGTGATCGTGCTGTGGACTTTCACACCCTTACGAAAACCGCTTACCTAGCTACTTATTATAAAATTTTCTATTAGAATTCTTACAATCGAAATATAGTATCATCAATATGATCTAACTGTCTGATAGGTACCAAAGAGGAATCAAAAGCAGAAGAAATAGCACCTCAGCAACCTAAACTAATGTTGTCTATCAGAGGACCGTCATCGTTAGGGGTATGTTATGTTATTGTGTACAGTACGTCCTTCCTAAGCCAGCATATTGGCAACATTTCCTTTTTATTAGATGTCCAGAATGATTTCATAGTGATTATCTGACAGTAATATACCTTATTCGTGGTGTGACAATGTTTTCCTAATTCAACGTGACAAACCTCTGGGGGAATGAAGAGCTATTGTTTTGCAACTCGTCGGGATATCATCGTTATTCCTTTCGTATCCTTTAGGATACTCATGAATTTTTCGAAGAGTAAAAATGAAAGAAAATGAATCCTCTCGGGATTTGTCACGCTGCATTGAAAAATATGTTGTCACACAATGAATAAGGTCTATTAGTACGATTGAAATTGTTAGATTTGTTATAAATATGGTTTTGTGATTTCTGATTCCGCTATGCGTCGTTCTTCTCCTAATACTTCTCTTGTGTTCTGCCGATCCCCGTATGCTCTATAACTGCACACACGGCAAGCGCCCTAGTTTTCTATTTATTTAATTGTGCATGTAGAATTACCAAAGCTAGTTCCACACGATAAAACTACATTTCTCATATGGCCTACCTAATGAACTCTACTCTACGTATCAGCACATTTGAAAATCTATGTTGAATTTGCGCTTTATAAATGAATTATTATTATTATTATTATTATTATTATTATTATTATTATTATTATTACTCTTTTATTTATACCTTTCAGCCTTCAGAGATAGAGATTCCATTAAGTAATCCATCAGCTACCATCTTCTCATACGTTCAACGTGTAGCGCTAAGCTTAGGTGGCACCAAGACTGAAAGGATCAGGCGAGTCTGGGAACCAACATACATGTAAGTAAATGCCTAGAAAATGATACAGATATCTTGGCCTATTCACCATTTTCCATACATTGGTTCACTGGTCAAACACAAAGCATTCAGTCGAGGTTGCAAGGTTCAAATTTGAATAATCCTTTAAGAGTACCTTGGTGCCTCGCTTGAACGCTTTGTGTTTGACCAGTGAGCCAATGTATGGAAAATGGTGAAAGTGTTTTGTGCCTTCACATTATGAAGTAAAAAAATAATATTATGACTATAATATGACAGCAAGTAAACCCGGAAAGCCAAAGACCATAAACAAAAGATCACAACGAACATGAAAAAATGACGTAAGATGTTGCTATGACAACATCAGAACCCTTGGTATGCCATCAAAAATGTTTATTTAAAAAATTATATCTCAGGAGCCAAATGGTGATTTAAAAAAAACCCTGGAATATCTCAACTTTTTATCGTGATCTTCTTTCTCACAAAAAAAAATTCTGTAAGAGGGAACTATTCCAATTTTTATTCCATCTTACAGAATATTTTAGGAATTTCCATATTCCTTTTGGTCCTTCCTCTTTGCTATCGCGTGTTTGGTGACCAACAAATTTTACTTTACAGAATAACTTACCGTGAAGACCAGAAAGGTGAACAAAACCTGCAGGAAAAAGAGAAAGTCATAAAAGAGCACGACACACCTGTAAATATAAACTTTACCACATTAGAAATGACCATATGACTTAAAAGCGTGGCTTAACACAATTATCATCATCATTAACCACACCACCACCATACCATCATCACCGTACATCATTACCATCACCATCATCAATGGTATCATCAACACCACCACCATCAGTGTCATCATCATATAATTATTAACACCATCACCATCGTCACCACCACCATCACCATCTTTAGTGCCATCATCAGCACAGCCTTAGTCATCATCATCACTGCCATATTCATTATCATCAGATTATCTCAAGTGTATATTTATGAAGATTGTTTTTCTATCTAACCAAAAGGTGCAGTGGACTGCAACTTATGTGGAGCAATATTTAGGCTCGGATGAATTGCCCAAGTCTGAGGTGGTAGCATTCCTTCAGCAGCATGCAGACGCTGCCTTCCTCAGGAGATGGAAGCTCACGGGTACACCAAAGAGTACCAGGAAGAATAGGAACTGTTCACAGTTAGTTGCTGCATACAAGGTAAATTTTCAGGGTCACAAGTTAGGCGCTACCCTCTATAAATAAAGGTTAAATAAAGATTATTATCATCATCATTATTATTTATTTATTTATTTATTTATTTATTTATTTATTTATTTATTTATTTATTTATTTATTTATTTATTTACTTATTTATTTATTTATTTATTTATTATATGAATAAATATATAGTCTTTAATCAATAATTAATAATGAAAATACTCTCTAATCAATAATTAATATTTTTTAAATATTTATACATTTTTTCAAGTTTATTTATTTATTTATTTATTATTATTATTACATCTTATTTTATTTTTCATCTTTCTCATTTTTTTAAATTTATTTATTAATTTGTTGTAATCATCTGATGAAAGTCTTTGAATTTTATTATCTGCTTCAAATCATTCGGTGGCACGTTACGTCATCGCGGCCATGTTGGTGCCATTGAACAAAAGATTTCTCATTAGCATCCTTTGTTAACCGCACCAACTTTCCCTCTTCTGACTTACTGTATCGTTTGATAGGAATTCCTCAAGAATCTAGAATCAACTCCAACAAGCTCTGTTTCAAGTCCAATGCACACAAGATATGATAGGATGTTGTCGGGTGGGTCAGGTTTGACCGGCTACAAGGATGATCTAGGATCTGTCTCTGATATTCTACAGCTACTTAGACAACTCAATGCTTTATCTACATCTTCAACACAACACTTTGGAGAAGACGGTGAGTTTGAATAAATCTAGGGTGAGTTTCGTAAACTATGAAAATCTCTTAACAGACATGCAGTGACAGTGACACTGATGGTACCATTTCTTATTATTATCAATGAGTGATCAATGACTGTGATAATACAGTGATTGGTTTGAAGAATATCGTTAATCCTATACCGTGCCGTGACAGTATCATGTCTAAGCATTTTGATTGGCTGAGTATCAATGACATTGCTAGTGAAACGAAGCGTGACCGTGACAGCACCGTGTCTGAGTATTTTCATTGGCTAAGCAGTTATGTGATGCGCTGTGATTGGTTAATCGCGTACCGTGTACCGTGTACCGTATAGTACCGTGTCTTTTGTCAGATCTGTGCCACGACAATTACCTGTTTAATCTACAGCTATTTTGTATCATTCCAGATGAGAATAAGTTTGGATTCATGGTTGGATCTGAAGACTTCATCAGTAACAAACTAACCACCAAACTGATGCAACAGATAATGGTAGGTTTATAGATGTTAACCATGTGCTTATGTCTATAAATTGTACGGAGTAACGCAATCCCTGACAGTTGTTTATTTTTTATTTTTTATTTATTTTCAGGATCCTTTAATAGTATCAAGTAACGCAATCCCTGATTGGTGTGAATACCTTACATCAACATGTCCCATGTTATTCGCTTTTGAGACTAGACAACTCTATTTCTCCTGCTCAGCGTTTGGCTGTTCACGGTAAGTGCTTCCTTCCTTCCTTCCTTCCTTCCTTCCTTCCTTCTTATTTGCTTCCCTCCCTCCCTCCCTCCCTCCCTCCCTCCCTCCCATCCCTCCCTCCCATCCCTCTTTTATTCTTTCATTAACTAATAGTTTGTTTTCTTTATTTGAACATTGCACATCACATGAAAAAAATAATGCTAGCAATCTGGCCATGTTTCCTAATTCTTTTATGCTTCTTACCTATTTTTCTTCCTGTTTTGATCTAGTGCTATAGTCTGGCTCCAGAATCAAAGGGAGACCGCTGTTGAAAGAACCCGTGCACCCACCTTCAGGCGGGATGATTCCCATGAGTTTAAGATCGGACGTTTAAAACACGAGAGAGTTCGAGTACCTAGAGGAGAAAAGGTAAGATCTTAAAGTCGCAATTCCCTCAAGCGACAATATTTTACATTCAACATTGTAACATCAAATAAATTTAAAATGGAATTCTTGAAAGCACAACTTATAACCTGTTATCACCTTCATGGCTATATTCTCGTACCCAAACCCTTATCACCTTTCTAACGAAAAATCGATTTTTCACTGAGAAGGATCTGGGTACGAGAATAACCCGGGCGTAATGTTTCCCATTGTTCCAGACGTCTGGATTTTTAGCTTCTGTCAATTAGATTTCCAACGGTCGTAGAATTTTTGATCGATGGAAAGCAAAATCCCAGGGGTAATGGTTGGTGTTAATTTTGAAGATGTTCAAATATAATGGTATTTTTTTCCTTTTAGTTCTTTGACTGGGCGATGGCTGTCTTACGACATCATGCCAGTAGAAAGGCAATCTTAGAGGTAAATAATCCATTACCTGGATTATTTCTTTGAGTTTTTGTTCTGGTTTATCATCGTTATGTATGTCAAGAAATGGTTGCTATGAATGTTTCTTGATGTGTCTGCCCGCCACGTGTGTGTGTCTGTCCGGCACGTGTGTCGGTCTGACTGTATGACATGTTTGCATCAATGTCTATCTGAGAACCTGTTTGTATTACTCTCGGTCTGTTTGTCAGTGTCTTTTTTATCTGTCCATCTTTTTGTCTGCCTGAATGACCAATGTGCACGTCTGTCTGTCTGTCTGATCGTCTGTCCGACTGTCTGTTCTTAGCAGCTGTTCTGACCATGTAATGATAAAATGGTAAATTATACACCGTGAAAAGATGAAAAAATGTACTGACGTTTCAGACGCTAGTCCTTCGTCGGAGTAAAAGATCATGAATGTTTGTTGGTCTGTGTGTACTGTATCACCATCTGTTTGTAATACTGTCTGTCTGTCCGACTTTTTGTCTGTTTTTATGACGTGTGCACGACAGTCTGGCTGAGCAACTGTTTGTATGTCTGTGTGTACGTTGGTCTGTATCTGTTCGTATTACCGTCTGTATGTCTTTTTTATCTGTCCTTCTGTTTGTCTGCCTGTATGACCTGTGTGTACGTCCGTCTGTTTGATTGTCTGTCTGTCCTTAGAATATGTTCAAATGTTTCAACTTGTTTTCTTCAGATCGAGTTTGAAGGTGAGGAAGGCACCGGTCTAGGACCTTCACTAGAGTTCTATGCTCTTCTTGCTGCCGAGCTCCAGAAACAGAAGTTGGGAATGTGGGTTTGTGATGATGACGCTCAAGAGGGCTCCATTAAAGAGGTTAGTCAGCGTAAAGATTTTTGTATAGCTCTGTAAAATGTAATATACGACTGTGTTATACCGTAGTCTTTGTCCCCTCTCCCCCACCCCCTCCCTATCACCTCTTCTCTCTCGCCCCATCGTGCACTATCAATCAAAAATCCCAAACACCGATCTTATTACTAGACTGCTTGAAGAAAATTACTCAATGAAATTGCAATACCCAGGTCTTTCTAGATATCAGCGTACACAGGGTTCCCGCAATGACAGTCGGTTATTAATGTTACCACCTAGTTTATTTATAGCGCATTTTTTAATCCATCACAGGTTGACATTGGTCATGGTGTTCGCCCTAGAGGGTACTACGTCCAACAACCAGGTGGTTTATTCCCTGCACCCCTACCACAAGACGCCCCAGACACCGAACGAGTTGTTTCTTTGTTCTCCTTACTTGGTATTTTCCTGGCCAAATGTATCCAGGACAACCGATTAGTCGATATCCCGCTATCTTTACCATTCTTACGTCTGTTGTGCTCCGGTGGCAGTGTCAATCAAGACCAGCTAGGTCTAACATCGTTAGGGACTTGTCCCAATACAATCAACTTGGGTGAATCTATCTGCTCTCAGGGGTGGGGTGGGGGATCGTCTGACATCACCAATGAATTGGACCAACCAAGCCTTGAAGAAAATCAAAATGCTATAAACAAACTAGACTCGCATTTCTCGAAAGAAGATGAGCTGATAAAGGACGAGGAGTTGTTGAAAGAAGAGGAGTCTGAACTCAAAAAAACGAAAGAGAGTGTCGAAGATGTGCCTGTTCTTGCTCCAGAGCCTTGTTGGTTCACCGGTCTGATTGATAACGAGTTATCAACCATCGATCCACTCAGGGCCAAGTTCCTCAATAGCCTTAAGGAGGTTGTGAATAGACGGAAAGAGATCTTGCAGGATGATAGTCTATCGAACAGTGAGAAGAAGGCGAAAGTACAAAACCTGAAGTTGAATACTAATGGCGTGGAGTGTCACCTTGAGGATCTGGGGTAAGTTTTAGCAATATAATATCGAGCTATTATTTCTTTATGTACAAATAAAACGATCATCCATCATTATCATCATTCATTACCAACAATCATTATAATCAATAATTGCCGTTATCAATCATCATCAGTCATTATCATTATTCAATCAGCAATCATTATCATCAATATTTGTTATCATCAATCATCATCAACCATTATCATTAATCATTATCAACAATCATAATAATCAATATTTGTCGTCGTCAATCATCAGTCATTATCATTAATCAATCAACAATCATTATCATCAATATTTGTAATCATCAATCATCATCAATCATTATCAGCCATCATTATCATCAATATTTGTCATCATCAATCATCAATCATTATCAGCCATCATTATCAGCAATATTTGTCATCATCAATCATTATTATTATCTATCTTCATCATGATGTTGCGATCGACTTAACACCCAGAATGAAAATGTTTCAATGAGTAATAACTAAACAATAACTGCATTTTTCAATTTTTTTCTGCCCCAAAATTTCTCTAGGAAATTTTCATAGACTTTAACCTTCACTTATATTCTCTTATGATTTCTCTTAACAGCTTAACATTCCAGTTTCTACCTTCATCAAAAGTTTATGGCTTCGATGCGGTGAATCTAATTCCACATGGCGAAGAAGTGGTAAGTAGATAAAGAACTTACCGTACTATGTCTGTGTACGGTTCAGTGCGCGAGCGATTTCACTTGCCAATATTATTTAATAGGCCGTACCGTGCCGTGCCGTTTGACAAGCACACGGGCACGGAGTTTTTCATGAAGTTAGGAATATTATTGCAGCTCGTCTAATCATTCACGGCAAATTTCGTACGACTGTAGTACCGTTGCCCTGACGGTGGTAAGTCCAAGCGTTCTGATTGGCTCTGCAGTATTGTTACTCACATTGGTCGACTTATCAAATGTGAGTGCATCGACTCTTTTGTTTCATTGATGCTAGTGTGATCCGTGAGTCACACAAAACGTACTCCAGTTCCCAAGTTACCCCTTCTTTTATTTAATCAAATGTGTTCTTTGATCATCAGCTTCTGACTCTTGACAATGCCGAGACATACATCGAGCTCATGACGGACATGTGTCTGTACTCCGGGATAAGAAAACAAATGGATGCCTTCAAAGCCGGTTTTAACCTGGTCTTTTCCATGGAGAAGCTTCGAATCTTCTCACCAGAGGAGCTACAGCTGATGATGAGCGGAGAACATGTGCCCGAATGGACTAGAGAAGATATATTGAATTATACTGAACCCAAGTATGGATTTACTAGAGAGAGCCCGGGATATTTACGATTTGTTAATGTTTTGGAGAATATGAACGGCGATGAGAGAAAGGTAAGTTGGTATTTGTGGTAAATTTCGCATGCCATTGAGGCGCAACGCGGTTCCCTAACCTTGAAATGGCTTTCCATTGTAATGCAATGGGGCTCCCTAACTTCCAAATGGCTTTCCATTGTAATGCAACAGCATTTTTTTATTTTGAATTGGCTTTCCATTCTAATGGAACGGGGTTCTTTCACTTTGAAATGGCTTCCCATTTTAACAACAACAGTATTATAACCTCAAAGTAACCTCTAGTGTTATGTTATGTTATGATATTCCCTGACCTTGAATTGGCTTTCTTTCTCACGACTCTCAAAATGTAGCATAGTCTAACATCACCGCCCAGGAAGGGATTAGGTTTTTTAACACAATCTACCTTACAAATAGTGGTATCTCGATGAATGATGCGTGTGCCTAACTAACAATATCACTCTCTTTCCAGGCATTCCTGCAGTTCACTACTGGCTGTTCTTCCCTACCCCCTGGGGGACTCGCCAACCTACATCCTCGATTAACGGTAGTAAAGAAAGAAGGCGAGGGAGATGGCTCCTTTCCTTCGGTTAACACCTGCGTCCATTACCTTAAACTACCCGACTACACTTCTGAAGAAATCCTCAGGGAAAAATTACTCGCTGCAACCAAGGAAAAAGGATTCCATCTGAATTAACCCATCTGGTTGGTACATTCAATTGCTGGTGTTTAAAAAGTAAGTTGTATTACTATGCACTTTACTTGCAACAATTCTTCATTGAAGTCTGTGTATGAACATATTGGGTTGCCTGTGTTAATTTTTGACTGTTGGAAGACGAGGGTGATGGGCAACGTGGACAAAAATTTACGACAAAAAATAAAGCTAGAAAACTGGAGAAAAACTTTCAGAGCGCAAGAAAACTGGATTTAAAGACTTGGGATTATGCGTTTTAGTTAAAAAAATCCAGAAACTGTTAGAATTATGATCATAAATTTGAAAAACGTAAAAATTTGGTAAATATTTAAAGACAATGTCTGTTAAAAGTCTTGTCTAAAGATTATTCTGAACTGCAAATGACTCTATCAAATGGAGTAAGACATCTTACACTAGAAGCAGGTATATTTAACTTGATATTGTTTTGAGTAGGTTTCTTTGTAATTTCCTCATATTTTTCCTAAATATTACCTATTTCAAATCTTAAAACTCCAGCCGATAGAAACTTAGTGGAAAATGTAGATGTAGTTAGGAAATGTATGTAAATATGATTGAATTATTTACCTGTTTTTTTCTAAAATAGCTTTTGTTTCAAGAAAAGAAAGTTAACTGTTAATAAATTGACTTCACAGCTGAACAACGTTTTTTGTCAGATTGGTATTTAGGGGCTGTTTATATGGAGGCGAGCCAGCCCAGTAAGCGGGCTAGCCCGCTTTGCAGAGATCTCGTTTGGCCTCTTTTCGTTGTAAAAAATGCTTTGTGTTTATATGGGGAGACGGGCTGGCCCGCTTACCAAGATCTCGGTTGGGCGGTGCCGAGATCTCGGCAAGCGGGATGGAAAAATTCCCATATAAACGAGCCTACTGATCCTACTGCGCATGCCGCCATGTTTTTTTATGATAATCACGTGACGAGTTCGTATGCTAACGAGGCTGGATGATGACATGTCTGATTTCACCCCGGTAAGCGGGCTGAATTTTCCCATATAAACGCAATCCAAAATTCATCTCGGCAAAGCGTGCTAGCCCGCTTACCGGGTTGGCTCGCCTCCATATAAACAGCTCCTTAGAGACCGTTCACCGTTTATCAAGGGGTACTATGTCTGTCTGTTTCGTATTATTTGGGACTCCTGATGGAAGTGGTGTTGATGATAAATGTTGATGGTAATGGAAGGGGTAGTGATGGTAGTCCGTGATGGGGGAGGGGGGGGGGGTAGTGTAATGGTGATGGAAGTCGTGGAGATAATGGTGGTGATAATGGATGGTTGGAAATGATGGTGGTGAAGATTGCTGGGATGATGGATGATGATGATGATGAAAGGGATAGTGATGATGTTGATGGAAGGTTGTAGTGATGATGGAGGTTGTGTTATGGTGATGAATGTGGATGATGATGATGGCAGGTGGAGAGGGTTAGTATGATGTTGATGGTAGAGAGGTGGGAATGATGGTGGTGATGATGGATGGTGGTACTAATGGAGGGAGATAGTGATGATGGTGGTCGTGTTGATGATGGTGCGGAACGTGGTGGTAGTGATGATAACAGTGCAGTGATGGTACCGATGCTGATGACAGTGATGATGGTGATTGTGATTGTGATGGTAATGGATCCAATAAGCTGCTCATCAGGATCCCTTCACATCAACCTTGGTTTCTAAAATACTTCTCCAAAGCTCTTTCTGTGGAATAGAATACCCGCGCCCTGTGATGAATCCCATCATACGTTCCCTCGGGATACCCACTACTTAATGGGTAGACATCAAGAACAGCAAACCCTGTCTTGCACATCTTGTTCATTGCATACGCATTGAATAACTTGATTCACTGTTAATAAGGGGGCAAAAATCAGAGTTCTTGTTGGCATACTGTGTTCTCAATGAGCTATTGACTCATAGTCCATGAGGACAAGAGAACTAATACCTTTAGTCAAATCCAACTAGTCGGTCAAATATAAATATACATACATACAAAAAAAAATGTTGAATTAAAGTTAAATTTAGTGTTTTGATGATGGCACTTCTATAACTTATAGCCTAGTAGTAGCTCATCCAATCATAATGCAGCACTGATGATAGACCAATAGTGGGATTTTACTGAAGTCCAACATTGCTTAACTGTGATTCTATTTTTAGGTGTGCATAGCAATGTATCACAAAGGGGTTTCATGACATCCATTTTGTAGTACAGAAGTGCAAGATCTTGCTTCCATATACATGCAATAAGATGTCTGCTACTGCTCTAAGCACATGCTCAAGGGGTCAGAAAGTGGGATCCTGGGC
Source organism: Actinia equina (assembly GCA_011057435.1). Lineage (NCBI taxonomy): Eukaryota > Metazoa > Cnidaria > Anthozoa > Actiniaria > Actiniidae > Actinia > Actinia equina. Next base: position 236,631 of record WHPX01000113.1, on the reverse strand, counting down.
TGTACAAATTGCTAAATTTAAATTTTAATGAAATACATATTCAATTAGATATTTCAAGAGCAAGTAGCCTTAAGCTAATTCCAAACCAAATATACCAAAATATAGCAATTTTTACGACCCACAGTTCCACTTTTTGACCTTTTGTGCATTTACCTAAAGCAGAAGCGCGGAACTCTTAATGCATATATATTCTTATGCCCTAAAAATATAGTTCCATTGTAACCTATTTGTCAATCCTCACCTCTTCAGTATGGAATCCTCGTGCACACCCAGAGTACAAATGCCTCTGTTCTCCCAGTGCTGTAATAGTCTTCCATACAACTTTACCTCTATAATGCTCCTTTAGCACCCTCGTCATTCCTTTGATAATCTTCTGGTAATTCCTAAAGGTCGTGCTCTTCAGGAGATGAATTCCTGCGTTGAGCAGTAGCGAGCTGTTCTCGTCCATACAAGGCTGACACACAACTGACAGTAGTTCCTCCAATATTACTGTGATGTTCAAGTCCTTCCCTCCATACCTTTGAAAAACAATATTTATTTTTTTAAATATTTCACATAAATACGTTCTTCAGAGCTGTCACAATCAGTAAATATTAATGCATATTTTTTTCAAGATAGTGTTGAAGTGACTCAAAATAAATAAAAACCATAAGCTATAGTCCATGCTTTTTGCCCAAAAATGACCTGTTTTGCATATTTTATTAATAATGCATATTTTTTCAAAAGGTTTGAAAATGACCCAAAATCGATCAAAACAATGGGCTATAGTCCATGCTTTTTGCCCGAAAATGGGCAAAAATGACCTTTTCCGCATATTTCATTAACAATGCATATTTTTTCAAAAAGCTGTGAAAATGACCCAAAATCGATCAAAACCATGGGCTATAGTCCATGCTTTATGCTCAAAAATGACCTATTCTGTATATTTCATTAATAATGCATATTTTTTCAAAAGGTGTGGAAATAACCCAAAATCGATTCAAAACCATGGGCTATAGCCCATGCTTTTTGCCCGAAAATGAGCTATTCTGCATATTTCAAAAATAATGCGCATTTTCTCAAAAGGTGTGAAAATGCTCCAAAATCGTTCAAAACCATGGGCTATACTCCATGCTTTTTGCTCCAAATTGGCCAAAAATGACCTATTTTGCATCCTTCGTTAATAATGCATATCTTTTCAATAGGGGTGAAAATGACCCAAAATCCATCAAAACCATGTTTTTTGCCCAAAAATGACCTATTTTGCATCCTTCATAAATAATGCGCATTTTCTCAAAAGGTGTGAAAATGGTCCAAAATCAGTCAAACCATTTTTATGGGGCAAAACAAAACAAAGATGAAGGAAAAAATATATTTTCTTGTGTTTGTCTTTCTCTTATGGGTAAAGGTGATCGATGTGCCATCTTAATTAATCTTTTGTTATATTCTCTTTTGATGAGCTATTTATATCAATCGACATCACTACTGTAACAAAGCTTTATTTGTTCCCTGGATGCCCCATAATGCCTTGCGATACAAGATGGCTGCTGTATCGTCGAAGTAATCCTATATATACATTCTATCAATAAGGTAACTGTAAATGGTTTGAGTTATCGATTTTTTATTTACTGCCATGTTATTATTTTGCTTGCTATGAGCTGAAAAAGGGTGAGTAGTGTTAGGAGCCAAGCACGTCTTAATTTTGGGCTTCCTGTGGTTATGTCGGGCTTCCTGTGGTCGTGTCGGGCTTTCTGTTGTCGTGTCGGGCTTCCTGTGTGATTCAAAATGGCGTCGCAAAAGTTTATTTCTTTACCAAGAAATGAAGTTTGAAGACTTAAATCAATTTATATGGGACGCAAATGGGACGTAAATAAGAGGTAAAAAAGTATGTTAAAGTGTTGACAATTACGTAAAAGGTACGGTTTCATATTGGGTATTATTTGTATTTAAAATGATACTGTATTCCATATTTTTGTTTGGTTTGCCCATAGTTAACTATGGTTTGCTCAAAAACACAAAAAGCAAAATCAAAAACAAACACCAACATTAGGGAAAACACATTTTTTGTCCGGGAAGTATTAGTTCTAGGCTCATTCTTCGTTTTCATAGTCGCCGTCATAGCCGGGAGCCGCCATGTTGGAAGAATTTGACAAGATTTTTCAATGAATTCTTTTGTTCTTCCAACATGGCGGACATCCCTTTAATTATTGTTCATTCTTGGGATTGATTGAAAACCAAAAATAGATTATATATATCTTGCTATACTAGATTTATAAACGTGCTTGCCCATAGTATAGCTTATAAACTTATGTGTTATTTGAGTTACATACGTATATACACATATTATTCATTTTTCTTACTTATACATGATTTGTTCTTAATCATGTGAATAAAGAAAACTATTATTATCATTATTATTATATAGTTAGTTACGAGCAATAATTATTTAAAGCGAAAACATTTAACAACTTAAATCTAGACAAGGGTTCTCATTAACAACAAAACAAAAATAAATAAATAAATCTGTTTTGCCCAGTTTTAAAGAAATGAAATGTAAGTTTGACCGCTAGTGATTTGTTTTCAAATTTACTGGAACCCTTTACTAGTTTTAATTACTCTCCTTTATCTAATACTATTATCATTTATTATTTGTACACCAGAATATGGAACACACTTGAGGGACCGTTCATTTCTTTTCAGGGAGGGGGAACGGGGGCCAGTAAAAATCTGGGGGGGAGGGGCATGTGTAGAAGAATGGATCAATGTTAGGGGTGGGGGCCGGCAGGTGCCGGCGGCGGGGTGGGCTAGTTTTTCTTGTATTCTCTACTTTCACATCCCCATAATACTTCGCATCTTTGGATGGTAACCAGAGGGTAAAAACCCCCTCCCCCCTCCCCCCTCCATGATAAAAAAAATTAATTAATTAAATTAACAGTTCTTGCGCATTTTGCAAGCCTTAATGCGCTTACAAGATAAGAGAAAAATATGTACAAAACATAATATGAATAAAAAATATACGGTTCCTAATACCACCCACAAGGTCCTTAACCCCTGTCTCGATCGGGATCACCACCTTATCGTGGTGAGGCAGTTTGCGTGTCCCAATGACCCCTAGAGCTATGCCGGCGGGAGTCATGTACTCCTGTTAGGGTCACCCATGCCGGACAGGTCGAAGGGTAGGGGCCAGACGAAGAGTGATCCCACAAGGCCCTATCAGTGCTAACCGAAGTTGCCCTACCAGGCTAGGTATCATCGTCAGACAGTGCCAAAAATTGCCGATTAACCTGACAGAGTCTAACCTTGTTGCCATTTATCAGTTGGTTGTTCTCTTGCTGAATGTTGTGGGTAAGTTTACCGGGTGATGGCTTTTTGCAGATTTTATGGGAGTGCGCTGATGGCGTAAATGACAGTCACTGTGAAGGTTAGTGCGAGTAGCAGTATAAATAATCATATCTTACTATTCATGGGTGTGTACAACAGTGATAGGTTTATGGTTTAAGTACAGCAGCAAAACTTAATATCAACTAAAGAAAAAAGCAAATTAAAAATGTTTGATACCAGGAGTTCAGCATTGGGGCAAGGGAGGGTGGGGGGGGGGGGGGGGGGCAGGGGGGATGGAGGGGCATAGCCAGGAATATAGGAGCACCAAATTTTAAAAATCCATTTTGTTCATGCCCCTAAAACATCAAACTAAAAATCATAAAAAATCTAAAATGCCACAATATGGAAAAATGTCATTACCCAAAATTTACAGTTACCACAACCTCATAATAAGCCTTAAAATCAATGATATTGTAAAATCAAAAATACCTCACTTAAAGTGTTCTGCTTTCAATGAGCCTTACTGATGCGGCAACCATGTCCTCATGGAATGTTAGATTGGCCTGACGTAGCCTTGCATTCATCCATGTGATGAATATGTTAATATTTAATTGCATAAATTACAGGCCCAGTCCCTCAGCAGACTCTGAATACATTAATACTTCATTGCATAAATGACAGACCCAGTCCCTCAGCAGACTCTGAATGCATTAATACTTAATTGCATAAATTACATGCCCAGTCCCTCAGCAGACTCTGAATACATTAATACTTAATTAAATAAATGACAGACCTAGTCCCTCAGCAGACTCTGAATACATAAATACTTAATCAATAAATGACAGACCCAGTCCTTCCCATGTGATAAATGCATTGATATTTCATTGAATACATTACAGATGCAGTCCCTGAGCAGACTCTGAATATAAACACCAAATTGAAATATTTACAGACACATTCACTAATTAGCAGCCTCGTGTAGACCCATCCCCTCAGCAGTCATGCATTTACCCATGTGATGAATATATTAATACATAATTGAACAAATAAAATCCAGTCCCTCCGCAGACTCTGAATACATTAATTGAATACATTATAGATTACGTCTCTCAGATATATAAATCACTGTTGTGCAGTAAAACCTATGGGTAGTGGGGTGTGGTTATTTTGTAATTCTCCTACTTGCAATAATCCTCACAGTACAAAGACTGCCTTGCCATCAAGGTACTCTCATGGGTCTGTAGGGAGTTCAGAGTCTGATATTCTTATCACCAGTGTTCACCATTAGAGGAGTTAGTTGGTATGGTTTCATAAGCTGGCTGTTGTTGGGACAGTAATTTTACTGCTGTGGTCCTGGTCAGCGGGGGGTAGCAACAATCTGTGCTGGTGGGACCTCGAGGAGGTAGTGGTGCTGGCGAGACCTCAAGGAGGTATTGGTGCTGGCAAGACCTCGAGGAGGTATTGATGATGAGTGACCTTAGGGTGGTATTAGCCAAAAAGGGCGTGGAGAGGGTAAAGATGGAATTAATTAATAAAATTGTAAACATGGTCCAACGTAAACTTTATTTTTCAAACACAACATGCTTTACAAGAATATTGTTACAAGTCTAGAATATTCAAAATATACATAAGTACCCAATACAAGTACCTGTACCCCCATTTATATATTATTCCCACCAAACCCTATTGAGATTTATCCCCACCTCACCCTATTGAGGTTTATCCCCACCTTCACCCTGTTGAGGTTTATCCCCACCTCACCCTGTTGAGGTTTATTCACACCTCACCCTATTGAGGTTTATCCCCACCTCACCCTGTTGAGGTTTATCCCCACCTCACCCTATTGAGGTTTATCCACACCTCACCCTATTGAGGTTTATCCACACCTCACCCTATTGAGGTTTATCCACACCTCACCCTATTGAGGTTTATCCACACCTCACCCTATTGAGGTTTATTTGTACCTCACCCTATTGAGGTTTATTTGCACCTCACCTATAGCGCAGCGCAATCATGACGTCATAAAAATGAAGACAAAGGCAAAATTCCGACAAACAAACTTACAAGTTTACTTTCAGCAGATAATTTTCACAGCCGATCGCAGTTTATCTTAGTTTACATGGGTTATTATTTTAACTTTAAGTGAAAATAATAAATTCGGCTTGTATAATCCTGGTAGCGGTCAACACAGAATGCAATGTTTGTCCTAATCTTTAAGCTATTTTTAGAACCATTGCGCTGCGCTATTGAGGTTTTTCCCCACCTCACCCTGTTGAGGTTTATCCCACCTCACCCTGTTGAGGTTTATCCCCACCTCACCCTGTTGAGGTTTATCCCCACCTCACCCTGTTGAGGTTTATCCCCACCTCACCCTGTTGAGGTTTATCCCCACCTCACCCTGTTGAGGTTTATCCCCACCTCACCCTGTTGAGGTTTATCCCCACCTCACCCTGTTGAGGTTTATCCACACCTCACCCTATTGAGGTTTATCCCCACCTCACCCTATTGAGGTTTATTCACACCTCACCCTATTGAGGTTTATCCCCACCTCACCCTATTGAGGTTTATCCCCACCTCACCCTATTGAGGTTTATCCCCACCTCACCCTATTGAGGTTTTTTCACACCTCACCCTATTGAGGTTTATCCACACCTCACCCTATTGAGGTTTATCCCCACCTCACCCTATCGAGGTTTATCCACACCTCACCCTATCAAGTTTTATCCCACCTCACCCTATTGAGGTTTATTCACACCTCACCCTATTGAGGTTTATTCACACCTCCCCTTATTGAGGTTTATCCCCACCTCACCCTATTGAGGTTTATCCCCACCTCACCCTATTGAGGTTTATATCCACCTCACCCAATTGAGGTTTATTCACACCTCACCCTATTGAGGTTTATCCCCACCTCACCCTATTGAGGTTTATACACACCTCACCCTATTGAGGTTTATTCACACCTCCCCTTATTGAGGTTTATCCCCACCTCACCCTATTGAGGTTTATTCACACCTCCCCTTATTGAGGTTTATCCCCACCTCACCCTATTGAGGTTTATTCACACCTCCCCTTATTGAGGTTTATCCCCACCTCACCCTATTGAGGTTTATCCCCACCTCACCCTATTGAGGTTTATATCCACCTCACCCAATTGAGGTTTATCCCCACCTCACCCTATTGAGGTTGATCCCCACCTCACCCTATTGAGGTTTATATCCACCTCACCCAATTGAGGTTTATTCACACCTCACCCTATTGAGGTTTATCCACACCTCACCCTATTGAGGTTTATCCCCACCTCACCCTATCGAGGTTTATCCACACCTCACCCTATCGAATTTTATCCCACCTCACCCTATTGAGGTTTATTCACACCTCACCCTATTGAGGTTTATTCACACCTCCCCTTATCGAGGTTTATCCCCACCTCACCCTATTGAGGTTTATCCCCACCTCACCCTATTGAGGTTTATCCACACCTCACCTTATTGAAGTTTATCCCCACCTGGCCCTATTGAGGTTTATCCCCACCTCACCCTATTAAGGTTTATCCACACCTCACCTTATTGAGGTTTATCACTACCTCACCCTATTGAGGTTGGTCCCCACCTCACCCTATTGAGGTTTATATCCACCTCACCCAATTGAGGTTTATTCACACCTCACCCTATTGAGGTTTATATCCACCTCACCCAATTGAGGTTTATTCACACCTCACCCTATTGAGGTTTATATCCAGCTCACCTAATTGAGGTTTATTCACACCTCACCCTATTGAGGTTTATTCACACCTCACCCTATTGAGGTTTATATCCACTTCACCCTATTGAGGTTGATCCACACCTCACCCTATTGAGGTTGATCCCCATTTTACCCTATTGAGGTTTATTCACACCCCCCTCACCTTTCTCTTAAGTCCATCGCTTGTCTGTTCATTAGACCTCAGGCATAATATGAAAGAAGAGTGTAACCATATATCTGTGAAATAGTAAGAGTTAAACAAAATAAGTAGAATGACCAATGTCAGTAAATCTGTGAAACTTTAGTAATACTAAAAATAACAAAAAATACTTTGTATTCATGATCTAACGCAATTTTAATGTGTCCAATTATAATTCAATCTTTACTTTAAAAAAATCAAAAATTGGGGAGGGGCTGGTCTAAAAAACATTCCACCCTGGGGGAAAGGGAATCAGTATGGATACTATCTAGAACTACACATTCCCACAATTTCATTACATTATTTTATATTATTAAAGCAGACTTACCCAGAATCGTCACATTGTGTTGCATGAACTAAAAAAGAAGAAAGGACAATTTAGAACCTGGAAAAAAGTTTAATTTATATTATATAATAGATTTTCACAAATGCGCACTCTGATTGGCTGAAAAGCTATTTTTATCAGAGTATAGAAACATAGAGATGACATCAAAACCATGTTTTCTATACAAAATTAAACATAGTAATGACCTCACAGGAACCGTTTTTCAATTTAATCCAAGCATTTTGATATTTTAAATTTAAAATATTTATTCTTATTAAAAAATATGTCTTTCCTCTAAAAAAAGGAAAATATGTCGTTTTGAAGCATGTTTGATTGGAACTACATTTTGATGAGTAAAGCTTTCTTTCGTTTGTGCTGCGACTATTATATTATGCCTTATTTCACTTAACTAGAATCTTTTTGCTAGACCCGTGATGGTGTTAGAGAAGTCAAAAAATAATTCTAAACCTTTTTCATAGTCCAACAAGAATGAACAAATCTATGGTAAGAAACTTTAGCTTACTTTACAAACGGTAATTCTATTTTACCGTAATTTGTTTTCCAATAGCCTGAGACTATGAGTACAAAATACTACTACAAGTGGCAAAAAGTTTTCACTTATAGTACAGGGTCGACTAAAAAAACAGTTTTCCAAGTACTGCACTGTTAGAAACCCACTGCTAGCTTTTTTCCAGTTTTGAAGATCAAAATCTTTTTCAGTCTCTTGGCTCCTTGTGCATTCAAAGTGTTCTAGCTGGTTTTCTTGAGTGTTTGTACAGGTTAAATGTCCACCCAAGGGAGCACGGCAGAAATAAATTTGTTGATTGGTCTCTTGTGGTACATAATTTAATTGATTGGTCTTCCTGTGGTATGGACGCGCATGCAGTAAGCTCGTGATTTCTATAACTTTTTTCATGTCCTACTGCTCCAGTTGTGTTTTATCAGAGAACAGAACATAGCTAAGCCTGATCTATTTGTTAAACAATAAACTCAACAAAATTAATCGATTCTGATTGGACAAGAGGAGTACAATGAAATTGGAAATTGTACTCTGTAGCGTCCCAATAATTATAAAGTTGCTCAATTTTGTTGAGCGTAGTAAATAAAAATCACACAATGTCCAATTCGCAATTTATAGATACCTGTGATGTTTTGAAATTTTTCATATTAAAACCTTATACATGTATGTGCATGCATGTATAAATTGTAGATTTTATAATAGCGTGATTCATTATTAATAGAAGTAGTATAGTAGGAGTAGTAGTAGTGGGTGTGCGGAAAACCTAATGGCCCTATCTATGGCCTCCCTTAATTCCATCGAAATACCTTTTTCACAGTGTTCATTTCCAGAAGCCCTCTGAATGAATCTTAGGGGACAATGGCAGCCCGGCAGCATTTTTTAGGACCACAGGAAGCCCAGAATTCTCTTGCAACTATGCATTTTTTAGCAGCACCCATCTTGACTGTTTGTGATTTATTCTATATATACATATATATATACATATATATATATATATATATATTTAATATAACTAAACATGCCACATATTGTAAAAGTATATCTATGATTAGTTTTTACGTTGTATTAGTCTTGTTACTTTTGTGCTTTAACAATACCTGTAAATGTTGAGGTCATGTCAATAAAGCAATATCTATATCTATTATGTATAAACGTATTTATGGAATCTATCAAAAGAAGTAATTTGATAGATTCATAAAGTAGTGTTATATCTCATATTTATAAACCTCCCCTTTATCAGAAACTCAATTTGTATTTTCAAAATGCAGGCGTAAACAGTTTGACCTCATATTACCTTACTTTTATTGTTTAAAAGAGAAGTGAAAACAATGAAATATAAACATATAAACTCACCTATTGCTGACTTCCTCGTGCTCGAAAAGCCAAGAAACTAAGACAAATCTGCTGACTTATCAAAACAACTGGCTCAATAAATACACAGGAAGCCCAATATTAGTTACGATAGAAATGGCTACTGCAGCGCTAACCAGATATTCATTCTAACGATAATTACAGCTGTTTTGCATCCTTAATAAAAACTGTGTGAAAATGGTCCAAAATCGGTCAAAACCATGGGCTATAGTCCATGCTTTTTGCCCCGAAAATGACCTATTTTCCATCCCTCATAAATAATGCCTATTTTTTGAAAAGGTGTGAAGATGGTCCAAAATCCATCAAAACCATGGGCTATACTCCATGCTTTTTGCCCGAAAATGACCAAAAATGACCTATTTTCCATCCCTCATAAATAATGCATATTTTTTTAAAGGTGTGAAAATGGTCCAAAATCAATCAAAACCATGGGCTATAGTCCATGCTTTTCCCCCCAAATTGGCCAAAAATTACCTATTTTGCGTTCCTAATAAATAATGCATATTTTTTCAAAAGGTGTGAAAATGACTCAAAATCGATCAAAACCATGGGCTATAGTCCATGCTTTTTGCCCAAAAATGACCTTTTTGCATATTTCATTAATAATGCATATTTTTCAAAAGGTGTGAAAATGACCCAAAATCCATCAAAACCATGATCTATAGTCCATGCTTTTTGCCCAAAAATGACCTATTCTGCATATTTCATTAATAATGCATATTTTTTCAAAAGGTGTGAAAATGACTCAAAATCGATCAAAACCATGGGCTATAGTCCATGCTTTTTGCCCAAAAATGACCTTTTCTGCATATTTCATTAATAATGCATATTTTTTCAAAAGGTGTGAAAATGATCCAAATTTTATCAAAACCATGGGCTATAGTCCATGCTTTGTGCCCGAAAAAGGCCAAAAATGACCTTTTCTGCATATTTCATTAATAATGCATATTTTTTCAAAAGGTGTGAAAATGACCCAAAATCCATCAAAACCATGATCTATAGTCCATGCTTTTTGCCCAAAAATGACCTATTCTGCATATTTCATTAATAATGCATATTTTTTCAAAAGGTGTGAAAATGACTCAAAATCCATCAAAACCATGGGCTAGTCCATGCTTTTTGCCCAAAAATGACCTATTCTGCATATTTCATTAATAATGCATATTTTTTCAAAAGGTGTGAAAATGACTCAAAATCGATCAAAACCATGGGCTATAGTCCATGCTTTTTGCCCAAAAATGACCTTTTCTGCATATTTCATTAATAATGCATATTTTTTCAAAAGGTGTGAAAATGATCCAAATTCTATCAAAACATGGGCTATAGTCCATGCTTTTTGCCCGAAAAAGGCTAACAATGACCTATTTTGCATATTTCATTAATAATGCATATTTTTTCAATAGGTGTGAAAATGATCCAAATTCTCTCAAAACCATGGGCTATAGTCCATGCTTTTTGCCCGAAAAAGGCCAAAAATGACCTATTTTGCATATTTCATTAATAATGCATATTTTTTCAATAAGGTGTGAAAATGACCCAAAATCCATCAAAACCATGGGCTATAGTCCATGCTTTTTGCCCAAAAATGACCTATTCTGCATATTTCATTAATAATGCATATTTTTTCAAAAGGTGTGAAAATGACTCAAAATCCATCAAAACCATGGGCTAGTCCATGCTTTTTGCCCAAAAATGACCTATTCTGCATATTTCATTAATAATGCATATTTTTTCAAAAGGTGTGAAAATGACTCAAAATCGATCAAAACCATGGGCTATAGTCCATGCTTTTTGCCCAAAAATGACCTATTTCTGCATATTTCATTAATAATGCATATTTTTTCAAAGGTGTGAAAATGATCCAAATTCTATCAAAACATGGGCTATAGTCCATGCTTTTTGCCCGAAAAAGGCCAAAAATGACCTATTTTGCATATTTCATTAATAATGCATATTTTTTCAATAGGTGTGAAAATGATCCAAATTCTCTCAAAACCATGGGCTATAGTCCATGCTTTTGCCCGAAAAGGCCAAAAATGACCTATTTTGCATATTTCATTAATAATGCATATTTTTTCAATAAGTGTGAAAATGACCCAAAATCCATCAAAACCATGGGCTATAGTCCATGCTTTTTGCCCAAAAATGACCTTTTCTGCATATTTCATTAATAATGCATATTTTTTCAATAGGTGTGAAAATGATCCAAATTCTATCAAAACCATGGGCTATAGTCCATGCTTTTTGCCCGAAAAAGGCCAAAAATGACCTATTTTGCATATTTCATTAATAATGCATATTTTTTCAATAGGTGTGAAAATGATCCAAATTCTATCAAAACCATGGGCTATAGTCCATGCTTTTTGCCCGAAAAAGGCCAAAAATGACCTATTTTGCATATTTCATTAATAATGCATATTTTTTCAATAGGTGTGAAAATGACCCAAAATCCATCAAAACCATGGGCTATAGTCCATGCTTTTTGCCCAAAAATGACCTTTTCTGCATATTTCATTAATAATGCATATTTTTTCAAAAGGTGTGAAAATGACCCAAAATCCATCAAAACCATGATCTATAGTCCATGCTTTTTGCCCAAAAATGACCTATTCTGCATATTTCATTAATAATGCATATTTTTTCAAAAGGTGTGAAAATGACTCAAAATCGATCAAAACCATGGGCTATAGTCCATGCTTTTTGCCCAAAAATGACCTTTTCTGCATATTTCATTAATAATGCATATTTTTTCAAAAGGTGTGAAAATGATCCAAATTCTATCAAAACCATGGGCTATAGTCCATGCTTTTTGCCCGAAAAAGGCCAAAAATGACCTTTTCTGCATATTTCATTAATAATGCATATTTTTTCAAAAGGTGTGAAAATGACCCAAAATCCATCAAAACCATGATCTATAGTCCATGCTTTTTGCCCAAAAATGACCTATTCTGCATATTTCATTAATAATGCATATTTTCTCAAAAGGTGTGAAAATGACTCAAAATCCATCAAAACCATGGGCTAGTCCATGCTTTTTGCCCAAAAATGACCTTTTCTGCATATTTCATTAATAATGCATATTTTTTCAAAAGGTGTGAAAATGATCCAAATTCTATCAAAACCATGGGCTATAGTCCATGCTTTTTGCCGAAAAAGGCCAAAAATGACCTATTTTGCATATTTCATTAATAATGCATATTTTTTCAAAAGGTGTGAAAATGACTAAAAAACGATCAAAACCATGGGCTATAGTCCATACTTTTTGCCCGAAAATGACCTATTTTGCATATTTCATTAATAATGCATATATTTTCAAAAGGTGTGAAAGTGACCCAAAATCCATCAAAACCATGGGCTATAGTCCATGCTTTTTGCCCAAAAATGACCTATTCTGCATATTTCATTAATAATGCATATTTTTTAAAAGGTGTGAAAATGACTCAAAATCGATCAAAACCATGGGCTATAGTCCATGCTTTTTGCCCAAAAATGACCTTTTCTGCATATTTCATTAATAATGCATATTTTTTCAAAAGGTGTGAAAATGATCCAAATTCTATCAAAACATGGGCTATAGTCCATGCTTTTTGCCCAAAAATGACCTTTTCTGCATATTTCATTAATAATGCATATTTTTTCAAAAGGTGTGAAAATGACTAAAAAACGATCAAAACCATGGGCTATAGTCCATACTTTTTGCCCGAAAATGACCTATTTTGCATATTTCATTAATAATGCATATTTTTTCAAAAGGTGTGAAAGTGACCCAAAATCCATCAAAACCATGGGCTATAGTCCATGCTTTTTGCCCAAAAATGACCTATTCTGCATATTTCATTAATAATGCATATTTTTTCAAAAGGTGTGAAAATGACTCAAAATCGATCAAAACCATGGGCTATAGTCCATGCTTTTTGCCCAAAAATGACCTTTTCTGCATATTTCATTAATAATGCATATTTTTTCAAAAGGTGTGAAAATGATCCAAATTCTATCAAAACATGGGCTATAGTCCATGCTTTTTGCCCGAAAAAGGCCAAAAATGACCTATTTTGCATATTTCATTAATAATGCATATTTTTTCAATAGGTGTGAAAATGATCCAAATTCTATCAAAACCATGGGCTATAGTCCATGCTTTTTGCCCGAAAAAGGCCAAAAATGACCTATTTTGCATATTTCATTAATAATGCATATTTTTTCAATAAGTGTGAAAATGACCCAAAATCCATCAAAACCATGGGCTATAGTCCATGCTTTTTGCCCAAAAATGACCTTTTCTGCATATTTCATTAATAATGCATATTTTTTCAATAGGTGTGAAAATGATCCAAATTCTATCAAAACCATGGGCTATAGTCCATGCTTTTTGCCCGAAAAAGGCCAAAAATGACCTATTTTGCATATTTCATTAATAATGCATATTTTTTCAATAGGTGTGAAAATGACCCAAAATCCATCAAAACCATGGGCTATAGTCCATGCTTTTTGCCCAAAAATGACCTTTTCTGCATATTTCATTAATAATGCATATTTTTTCAAAAGGTGTGAAAATGACCCAAAATCCATCAAAACCATGGGCTATAGTCCATGCTTTTTGCCCAAAAATGACCTTTTCTGCATATTTCATTAATAATGCATATTTTTTCAAAAGGTGTGAAAAGGGTCCAAAATCGACGAATCGATGATAGTGCATGCTTTTTACTTCAAATCGTCGAAATAAGAAAGAAATATAACATCATTTAAGCTAGAGAGGAAATTTAATAGAGCTAGCAATTTGGCCAATACAGTCTTATACATTATATTGGGAATTCATTTAGTATGTGATATCGTAACCTCAAATCCGTCTCTCTATTTGGATCACCGTGTAGAATATACACCCAGACAGGTGTGTAATAACAGGCACGGCATACTTGGGTACATAAGGGTCGTGTCTGTAATGCTTCGTAAAATAGCTGGTTCACAGAATCACCGTAGATCCATTTATTCTAATATTCTTCTCGACCCGACCCTGTTCTGACTTGTTTTACAACAATGTAGTGCGCATTATGCAATCAATGTGAACTCCACAGACTTTTTATAAAGTTCTTCACACATTATAGACAAGGCTTACTCTCTAGATAAGACTGCCATTCATCGTCTATCCATCTACCAAATCCATCCCACACAAGCGTGCAGTTCTCTGGACACCATTCTTCGCTTGTCCCGCACAAAGGTTTTAGTACGATCCTTCGTGGTAAATTGAATGAATTATTTTCTCCTGATCTACGCATGGATACCCGTGGTGTTGATATCAGCCAAAGTACCTGCCCTGTTCGTCGCTAGATGGGAAAGAGGATTGACCTTTCTTGCACGGATCACAGAACGAGTTAAGCCTATACACCAATTTCATAAACGCTCGTGATGCTGCGCCCATTCGTAATGATGTAAGGAACAAATTTTTTGAGCGTCTAGGGAAAAGTTCCTATAAACCTCTTCTCCACACCATACCAGCAAAACCCATATATATATACCTATTTCAAAAAATTTTGTCATCTTATAGGCGAAAAGCGATAGAACATAGGCCATAATAGCTGTAATGACTTGCGTTCCTTCTTTTTGTTCTCAAGAACATAGTCCTCTTCATCTCGGAATGACCGAATCCCCTATCGCCAGGACAAAGATTTTTGAGATAGGTGTATGGAAGTTGATGAGTCGTTTTGCTATCATCCTTACAATAATTTTTTGACAGTGAAAATTGAAAGTTTAGTTGCAATATTGCTTTAATAATTAAAAATTCATAGATCGACAGAATTATCACTGACCATCAAGCTTTGGACTAACCTGGCTTGGCAGAGGTGTTCTTGCTTTACCAGGCAGGAAAACCAGTCACAGTTTGTTGGTACAAACTAAAAAGTGCTAGAGCAAGAAAGCCTGGATAATTCCCATTTATTTCACTACTGGACATAGTATTTTGACCAGGAAAAGTTTGTTTAAAGCCCCGTTTACACTAGCGATATTTTTGCGATTTTTGCTGCATTTTTTTGCGATTTTGTCCATAATAAATCATGGTAAAGATTTTTTTCAGGATTCCAAGATTTTCCTAGACGAATGTCCCTTTTGAAGGATGAGACAAAATATTTCATATTCCGAAAATTGCCACAAAAATTCCAGCAAAAATCGCCGCAAAAATCACCAGCGCAAACAGGGCTTAATATTTCCTTAGCGGAGGGGGGCGAAGGGGATATGCAGTATGTCTTTTAAAATCTCTTTTCATACACCCAAACTTCTAAAAAAATAATTAAAAATCTGTACTTCTGTTTTGATGTCAGAAAAATAAGGAGCTTACAGAACACAAAAAAAGTTATCAGGAAAATGTACAGTATGGAAAGGAGGACCATGCAATTTTATAGGAAACATTAACACAGGCAATAAACTTGAATATGTACACTTTTATTTTACAATTTTCCTAATAAACAAAAATGAACACGATTTTTTAGAATGGAGAAGAAGTAAATAAATGGAAACCTGGATTATCTATTTTACAAAATGTTATCAGGATGAGGTTATTAGGGATGAGGCAAAAGCCTACTGATGTATTTTACCTACTAGATACTTTATCCAGCTCCATGAGGGGTGCCAGTACACGGCTTTTGTTTGCTTCTACAATGTGACCATTCATAATCATTTCCTCTAAAATCATGTGCACTTTGTCTAAATTAAACATGATCTAAAAATGAATTAAAGAAAAATACGGTCTTGGAACGATATATTATACAGTATGTTCTACTAACATACTAACATCAGGCCCATCCTTATTCCCCCTCCCCCCCCCCCCCCACCCCCCATCCTATCCCACCCTACCTCATTCCCCAGACTTAAGTCTAACTTTGTTCCGTATCATTTTTTAAGGCCCACACAATAATCAAACTTTTATATCAGGCTCTCAGACTTCATTTTTGTATTCTACATACACGTCAACAATCACATCAATATCGTAATCTAAATAATCATCTTTATATTAAATCATTGATTGTGTCATTCATTTAATGTTACTCAAAGGATACATCTAACTCACACTGAAAAAAAAGGAAAATTAAAACAATTATTCTTAAAACCAATAGCAGATGTATCAGAGTCACACTCTATGGGCTTCAAACAACATTGTACCCTTCACAGTTCCCTTTGCCATCTTGAAAGGTAGCCGTGTCTTTGTATCAAAGCAAGATGAAAGGTAAGCTTACAATGATAGAGACCTATTCTTAACACCTTGGACAATATTATTCACCTGTCTCTATCACTACAAGCTTTCCATTCATCTTGCTTCAATGAAAAGGCACAGCTACCTTTCAAGATGGTGCAGGGAGCTATTTAAGAAAATATTGTTTCAAGTTGAGGTGGTTGGGTAAATGATAGAGTGAAAAATATAAGAACTTTCCATGAGTGTTACCACTTGATACATCTAATTAATATACTTCTCATGTACCATTTCAATCTCAGCTTAGTCTATGTTTTATGTTTTGAACCCAACGATAATAATTATTTTGCAATTGTTTGCATACATCAATGGGTTGATACAGTATGACTGTAAAATCAAAAAAACTTATGCTGTTTAACCACTTTCTGGGTGCAAGACTGCAAGTATTCAGCACAAACAGGTGAAACAAAGTTGCTTCAAAAAAAATTCAACCCAATAAATTAAAGCAGGGTCATAATTTGACAAGTCTCATCAAAAGCTATAGAATTTAACTAATTGGTGTCTATTCGTTTTCTGTCTCAAAACTTACCACACTTTCAAAGTATTTGTCTAATATTTCCACAAGATTATGAATAAACTCTAATATCCCCAACTCATTCTGTGGAACAATACACATCAAATGTTGGCATATCGAAAAGGAAAAAACAGATTTGAAAGCAAACATAAGCGCTTGTCAATAGTAGAGGGGGGATTGCCTTGTTCTTACCTCGGAAGAATCGACCCCTACGATGAAATACAGCGAAGCATACCTTCTATAAACAACCTTGAAGTTTTTATACTCCATGAACGAGCACTGTGGAATAACAAGAACCAAAAGAAATGAGATTAAAGAAATAACAAAGCTGATACTACGTCGACAGTACAAAACGTACCTGATCTTCATTTCTGGTTAGACATTTACGGACAATTTCTGCCTCTAAACTACTTCTTTCTTCTAATTTAATGTACTCATAATACTGAGACAGCCGTGTTTGGCCTTGTTTGTTAACGAGGAATAAGAATTTCAGCATCTTTCACTCATGATCAACAACATTTCAGCTGAAAACTAGTTTCGCCAAGGCGTTGCTGGCGCGGATAAAACCTGAACTGCGCATGAGTAGTAGATTCAAAACAAAGATGGCGGACAAAGTTGATGGTTGCGAACAAGAAACGTCCATCATTTCTATCGATGATTCTAACGAAAATCAAAGCGATGGAGGCACGAGTTCCACTCTTGAAAAGCGTTACAGCTTGAAAGAAGCCAACGAAATTGGAAAAGAGATGTTGGAATCAATACAAAGCGCGCTGGCCCCGAATGTTTGCCGAGGCCGTGGTACGACTCAAGACATTGAAGATCCTCATGTTAAAGCGTGGAAATACATGGAAGAATGCAATGTTTTGCTTATGTTAGAGGTAAATATTTCGTTTATAAAAAGGATTATATTTTCTACTGGTTCCAAAGGGTACCCTGATTCCAACATATATTAGTAATATTACCTTGAAATTATTTTAAAGATCTACCCAGAGCTTGGTAAATATTTGCAGAGAGTGACCTGCCTGTGAAAAAAGGAGAAAAACGTAGAACAATTAAATGTTTGTCATTGGGTATGTAAATCTCAATCTCTCTTATTCTCATCAACAATGGAAAACACTCCTTTACCCTTGTTTCCTTAAGTTTGATATAGATTATACGAGAATTTTCTTGTTTATTAAGTGGTTGTAGTAGATTTGGAATTTGTGGATTAATGTTCTATATATAGATTATGTGTTGTTTAAAATTAGTTCCATAAAGTACCCATACAATAACATACCATAATTCCCCCCCCCCCCCTCCCTCACACACACACACCCTTCCAGTAATTGACCCATTGTTCCCAATAGGCTAAGTCATATTTAAGAAAACTATTATCAGAAAATGCCATGCTGGGGACTTTCTAACCAATCATATTGAACCACTCCTCCTCCAACAACAACTCCCTTCCAATACATCACGACCACTGACACACCCCGTCCCTCTTTTCCCATACTCTAGATATTGGATCAAATTTTCTCTCCTTCTAGTTTACTCAGTAATGGTGTGGCATTGCCTCACTGAGTAAACTGGAATGAGAGAAAATGTGCAAAGTGTATTGGTGATATCGAAGCCACCCACACTCCCGGCTCCTCTCCCCCTGCAGCACCTCCATTTTCTTTTGATTTGTCAAAGGAAGTCCACCCCCTGCTACATCACTGACCACCCATTTTCTAAGAGCATTCTTTATAAGACTAAAAGCCTTTCTCTTATAGATTCTCCTAACAAAACTGGTCTATGAAAAGCCTGAAGTTCCTATGCAGTTCATGGCAGACGAAATACAGAACATGAAAGGAAAAGATTTAAGAAGTTACCAAGCTACTACTACTTACTATAAGGAAGAGAGTACTCAGAAATAATATTAAGCTTTAGGCTTTATAGAGAAAGTTATATTTATAAAAAATACACACTTTGCTGTAAGATATTTTATTCTGATTATATTTCATATTTAAGGAAAAAAATTTTATTGGACATGAACTAATTATTAGATTTTTATTAGAGAAAGAAAGCTGTCCTCTTTATTTGATATTCGTGGTTTTATGGTTAAGGTATTTTTTATCTATTTTGCTGAAGGAATTTTTGTATGAAAAAAATGAAATAAAAACGTTCTTCAAATATACATATCATATTCCAGTAATTTCATTGGTTGTTTTTTCCTTATTTATTTTTATTTTTTTATTTTTAAAGCTCATGACGAAGCAACCAATATATATAACCCAAGAATCAAGATTATAGTGCCAACTTTTACTGGAACTAGTTTACCCACCCTTTCATTGCAATGAGTCACGCATTCTTTTGTTCAGTGAGTGGTGATTGGTAAAACTTGTTGTAGTATCTTTCACAGGTGGAACTCTTCAAAATGCCTGCACTCGTTTCCGTCTGTAACCTACTGACCTTAATCAGGTCAAAAGACGATAATAAAACATTAACAAAAACAAATTATTGTGATTCGGCCAAACTTTAACCGGCCCTGCACTTCCTGCCGCCGGGAAGGAACCATTTAGACGAAAAAAGTTTTATTTTTTCACAAATCGAACGGTAAGGTTAAGTGAAAACTTGTTTAGTAAATTACTCGGTTTCGTAAAAATTCTCTAAATTTCAACATACAGCTTTTATATTTACATTTATGAGATTCTGAATGGAAGCAATAGAAAAGCGATTTTCTTAATTCGTTAGAATAACATGACGTGCTGACGCTAAATCAAACTTAACTAGTGAACCAACACATCTCTAAGGCCTTTCTTCCAACTATATGTAGGGGGACATTTGATGGTTTATCAATATCAATTACCTTTTTTCCAGATCGTTAGACGATGTATGTATCTTTGATAACGGTAACTTTGTTAGTTTTCTACGAGATTCATCTTGATGAGGTAAGCCGACAGCTTGACCAACTCATAATAAAAATGTAAGGATGCTAAATAAGAGAATAAATGAGGAAGCTTTAGAAAACTAAGCTCTGGTATACTTATCCTATGACAATCTGTCTAACCTACCAAGGATGATAAACATGTAAATCATAACATGGTGCCATTCATATATGAACTAGCTGACTCTTTCGGTCCCCATATATCTCAGTTTTATATATATATATTTTTTCACATATGTTCAGTTTTGGAACACAGGTCGGCATTGTGTGATGTTTTAATAAATGTCCAATCAGTTCACTACTTGTTTATCAATGTTTACTACTGATAATCTACTTGGTAAAGTGAAACAAAGGATTGAATAACGGTGTTCAATGGTTTGATGACGTAGGGCCGTATGATTGGCAGATTCAGAAGAGATACCAGTCAACCTCATGTCGAAGCCATCTACAGTAGATACAAACAGCAATCACATGGAGAGGTAAAGATTAGATTTTCCCCCCAAGCATCATAATCTCGAGGTGCAGCACTTAGTATTAACGAAAATTAATTTCGAATTGCTTTCCTCGTATAGGCAACTTACTATGGCAACTATCCTGGTGGAGGCGCATGCTCTCTAGATCCCCTGTCACCGCTGGCCAGTCAACCAGGATGGATCAGGGTCGCAGCAGGAAGGGAGGATTTCCAGAACAGTTTAGGCTGCGGTATGTGTCTGGAAATTACGGGCACTGGTAAAGGTAAAGGTACTGATCCAGTGACAGGTACCCTGAGAGGAATTGTACATGACCTGTGTGGCGGATGCAAGCAGGGTAAGATATATTTTAGCTCGTCTATTTATCCCGTGAACTATTTCCCTGCCATCATTTAGTCTATCCTTCCTTTGTCTTTTCTTTCCTTACTAATTTCTTTCTCCCTCCTCTCTTTCTTTCTTATTCACACAACTCATTCCTATATTCCTCCAACGCTTCTTCGAGTCAGTCTCTAAATGTCTCCATTTTATAATTCGTTCATCTATTAATTCATTGTACGAAACCAGGTGACTTCTATCCCCTACCATTCTATTCACCTTTAATTTCCTCTATATCCTCCTCCTAGCCATATATTCCTTCTAGCCATATTTTTCTTCTAGCCATATATTCCTTCTCGCCATATATTCTCTCAATTTATTAATTAAGTCATTAATTCACTTGCACAATTTGACCACAAATTCTGAAAGGTGACTTGGACCTCTACATACCTGGTGATGGAAGATGGGAAATCTCCTTTAAAGCCATCGACTGCCCCAACGTAGATGGTACCAATGGTAACATCATGATGAGGTTTACTGGCAGTAACCCATGGTATATCAAGTTACAAGCACGTAACACCAGGTTAGGGCAGCTGAACCTAAATATTCAAATTATTCCCCTTGGATGAAAGTAAGTGGCTTGGCCATTTTGTAGGCGCGCCGAAATTGTACCAAACCTCTCAACGATCACCTATTAAGTGGGAATCCTCTATATAGCGACCAGTGGTCAAAGTCTCAAAGGGGGTTTTGCGCTAGTAATATAACGATAGCCTATTTACCATGTTAAACGGCCATCTATTAAGCAGCCTCTAATTAGCGACCATTCACCATTTTCCATACATTGGTTCACTGATCAAACACAAAGCGCTCAAGAGAGGCGCCAAGGTACTTTCAAAGGATTTTCAAATTTGAACCTTGCAACCTCGACTGAATGCTTTGTGTTTGACCAGAGAACCGGTTTATGGAAAATTTTGAATATGAAAGTTCCCAAAGGGTGTCCCTGACGTACAGACTGTTCTTTGTTTATTGAGCACAAAATCTTTGCTCGTTGGTCAAGAAGGCTCCTAGATGTGAAATCCGACTAGTGCCTAACCTGATGTTAAATACTGCAAAGCAAAGCCAGCCCTTGAATAGCCTTTTTTGTACACAGGGTTCCCGTGGCAGGGATCGAGGTTCTTAAAAATGGCAAATATTCCTGCTTAAAGCGTGTCAACGATAACTTTTTCGTGGGGGACCGGCTTGGTAAGGTGGATTTTCCCATGCAAGTGAGGCTGACCGCTGTAACGGGTGAACAGAGAGAGACCATTATCCCCGCCATGAAGAACGACCAGGACACTATGACTGATATCCAGTTCACGGGCAACGAGGCTGGTGGTAAGTATGTGATACATGACGTCACTTCTGCTGGCAGGGAAACACGTATGACATCACTTCTGCACTAAAATGATAGGGTTAATTTGGAGTGCATGTGAACGAACTTTGTAATGGACGTACCGTTTTTTGATCATACTATTTATTGTCTAATAATCATTCTCATTGGATGAGCAATTTTACCTCAGGAGGACCGTCTTCTATCAAGTGTATGGGACAAGGCAACAACTCACCCTACCCCCCAGGAGGAATGGGTAAGTAAAATGATCCCTTCCTCTTTTTCCACATAGATAGTACCGATAAAAAATAAATAAATATCAAATACTTAATTTATTGTGTTGGTTTCAATCCCTAGAGCCCGGTTCCTCTGGCGCATCACCCGGCCAGCCTACACCTGGTCCAAGTCCAGTGCCTTCACCAGCACCAGCGCCATCGAAAATCCCTCCCACTTATCCATCAAGACCAGGTAACCTTATATAATACTCTATATTTACCTTTCCATTTTCCTATTACAATCTTTGTTGTCTTTCAAAGGCGAACGTTTCCCTATCGGAGTCGATTCTTTGTTGTCTTTCAAAGGCGAACGTTTCCCTATCGGAGTCGATTCTTTGTTGTCTTTCAAAGGCGAACGTTTCCCTATCAGAGTCGATTTTTTGAACTCAGCAGTTCATCTGAGTGGACTTTGTTAAGTTTTTCTCTTGATTCGAAGGTTTTTATTTGGATTCTCCATATCCCCCTGTGATCCCTTCCGGAAAATCTAATCTTAATTTCAATTCGATCTGCTATTTAGCCGAGCCCTGACTTTGATCTACCCAAATGTATTTTCAGGGTATCGATAATATTTGAAGATTTAATAAAGTTTTGTAATCCGTATTCGTCCTAGAAAATGTTAACTTCTGTAAGGGACGTAAGGGAGGAACGTATCCAGATCCTGACAGATGTAGCGGGTTCATCATTTGTAACATTGGTAACACCCATAGAATGGCATGTGGTGACGGTCTTTTGTTCAATCCCAGTGGCATGAACTGTGACTTACCAGGAAGAGTAGACTGTGGAGATCGACCACTGGACAGTCCTAAAGAAAATGAGGAAATCCAAGGACAGTTTGGTGACCAAGTACAGGAAACTGGGAGCCATGGACAACCCAAATTACAGGAAGAAAAGCTAATAGGCGAACGTGTGAGAAATGAGTCCTTTCCCTTTAGAGAAGGCCGCTTTTCAGGGGAGAATGCTAATAGTCAAGACACGCCTAAACTAATGGCAGAACATGTTCCAAGAGATGATAAACAGACACTTAAGACAGGTAGTGCGAATTCTCCCAGCTATCAAGAGTTTGACGACAAGGTGGAAGTCGATGACACTCAAGAGACCCCTTCTATTCGACTCGGCGTAGATTTCCGTGAAAGTAAAAAGGAAGAAAAGAGCGATGACTCCAAACAAACTGATACTAACCATGTAAAAACGACAGGTTCGAAAGAACCAGTTCTACATGTGCTGATTAATGGCGATACAAACCTTACCCCTATGTCATCGTCAAGCAAATCAGACGATGAGACAAGCAAGCCTAGACCTTCTTTCCAGATAATGGTCAACAAGGACGGTATCAAGGCAAGCTTGGGTCGAAGCCAAGAAGAACGCAAGAAAATGGACGACAGTTCTAATTCTGATTCCGACACACAAAAACCAAAACACACTTTTCATTTTGTTATTAATAATGAACAGAGAAAAAGAGTTAACGACCAAGCTGAAGAGAGCAATTCA
Organism: Actinia equina; assembly: GCA_011057435.1. Taxonomy (NCBI): domain Eukaryota; kingdom Metazoa; phylum Cnidaria; class Anthozoa; order Actiniaria; family Actiniidae; genus Actinia; species Actinia equina. The sequence continues at coordinate 212,599 of WHPX01000113.1, read as the reverse complement.
GGTGCAAGTAAGCAAGAAGGAAAAGTTGGTGGAGGAGACGAAGATAGAATCTCTAAACCCAATTTTGAGCTGACCATCAAAAATAACAAGGACCAGGTCATTGGTCAGGAAGCTCAAAGACAAAAGCAGTTAGAATATCATGGTAACAATGAAGGTCAAGCAGAACAAGATAATGGAAAGAAAGGTCAAAATATGATACGTGGTAGTCAAGGTGATGATCTTCCAGCTCGCGTTATTCATAATAAGGAAATACCTAATGGTGAACAAACTCAGACACTGGATGCAGTCAAACAGAACGTGAATGAGGTGAAGAATGTTAACAAGGAGGTCAAAGTACAGCACCTGAACGGTGCAGATAAAGGAAACAAGCCTGGAATAGACATTGAAACCCTTCCACCGATGCCACTACATGACAGAAACGTTTCTACTAACGCAAGCCAGAATACGAAAGTTATGAATGCCCAAGCTAGTAATCATAATGTTTCTAACAAAACGCCTGTTAAAACGAGTGATGGTACATTAAAGTTTGGTTTCCAAGGTGACATCAACGAAAGCAAAGAAGAAAGATTAATAACTCAGAATAAAACGCAAGCAAATAACCAAGAAAAAAATATTGAATTTAAAAAAATTAATGTCAAGGAAATCGAATCGACAGAACCGAATAATGCACAACAGTCAAATCATCGCACCACTGGGGTAAACATTATGACAAAACCTTTAGGACACTTGCCCATAACTAGTAACATCACCAAGCCAATTGAGGCAAGCCACCAGGATAGCTTGAGGTTTAAAGCACCCCAAAGTGCGTTTAAACATCCTTTAGAAACCTTGAGCTTTGAGAATCAACGACAAACTGCTTTTTCTAAGGAGCAGCTTAAAGTAGAAAATATTAAGACCACTGAGCATACAGATAAGTCATTGCCACATGATTCGATGGGGAGTTTGGAAAAGAATAGAAAAGAACCGGGCACTGAAAAAGGAAGTGAAAAATCAGAGAAAGCTATGGACACCAGTGATGTTAATACTCCTGAAAATTCCGAAGGCGCCCAGGTAAAGGTCAAGAGGCCTACTCTTGACATTCTAGTCAATGGCGACAGTGGAAGAACGACCGAACTACGAATGAGAAACAGCAACAATGAGATTGCACGACTGAACGACGCGGGTGGGAAGCAAACAACGAATCGTAACCCAGTCATTGGCATTACCATCAAACAGAAGGGAGGCCCAGACCATCACATCCTTTTCAGCAAGCGGCAACGGCTCTCAAATGATAAGCTTCGTCATCATCACAAACATCACTAGACCAATACTATTGGCCTGCGCTGCTTAGTGGTCTGATGTAGTTTTGAAAGGACAAAAGACGTTTCAGGAAACACAGACATGTTAATGTTTAAAAAATTCGTACTCATTGAAAACAAACTTCAGGGTCAGTAAAATAAGAAAATGTTATGCCTATCGTTCTATCGTTCTTTAAGAACGAAAAAAAAAACAAGTTGAAAGTCATAAAGTTATGATAATTCGAAAGTGCCACAGAAACAAATAAAGAAAATTACGTATTATTACAAATGAAAAATAAAGCTTAATGGTGTTTAACCTGACACTATTTACTCGTGTCAATTAAAATTTGTCTGAAGTACGAGAAAAGACTGTATAATCCTATACGTTCATCCAATCTAATTCGAGTCCAAAAGACACTCGTAATGTTTTGAAAGTTCTTTAACTGTACTCGCCTAAAGGCTCGTGCAATTACAAGAACTTTCACAACACTACTCGTGTCTATTAATTTTTCAAATTATACTCGAGATCGTGCGATTTCTTATATCAATTCAGATCCATTCTTATTCCTATACGTTCATCTAATCTAATTCAGATCCATTCTTATTCCTATACGTTCATCTAATCTAATTCAGATCCATTCTTATTCCTATACGTTCATCTAATCTAATTCAGATCCATTCTATTTCCTATACGTTCATTTAATCTAATTCAGATCCATTCTTATTCCTATACGTTCATCTAATCTAATTCAGATCCATTCTTATTCCTATACGTTCATCTAATCTAATTCAGATCCATTCTTATTCCTATACGTTCATCTAATCTAATTCAGATCCATTCTATTTCCTATACGTTCATTTAATCTAATTCAGATCCATTCTTATTCCTATACGTTCATCTAATCTAATTCAGGCGCATTCCATTTCCTATACGTTCATCTAATCTAATTCAGATCCATTCTTATTCCTATACGTTCATCTAATCTAATTCAGGTCCATTCTTAAATTTCTATATTCGTTTATCCAATCTAATTTGTTCCATTCTTATTCCTATATACATTCATCCAACCTAATTTGGTACATTCTTATTCGATCCTATCTAATACTCAATCTAGATCCGAATATCCTTCCGAGTATCTGAATACAAATGTCTAAGATCTTTAATTCTCGTTATGAAGGTATTGGGATTAGATGACGAGTTAAGGTGGGAAATGCTGAGAAGATGTCGAGCAATGACTCACTCAAACACCGTAAAAACAATTACAACGAAAACCAAGAAAAAAATATTGAATTTAAAAAAATTAATGTCAGCGAAAATTAATGTTACAGCGAATCCCAGCGAGGGCGGAAATTAATTTTTCCGAATTTAATTCCAAGGGCTTTCGCCCGGAGTAACCTCGTTCCCAAGCACTATAACTTACTTCTATATCTTCAACTATTTCATTAGTGCAACGCGGTCCATATACTCTCATCTTTGAATCATAATTACCGCGACCTAACATCTATTTCACCCCGGCCTGCTCTCAGTCTGACCTCTAGCTCAGCTCGAAGAGCATCGGTAGTACAATTCCGTAGGTCGTGGATTCGAATCCCAGCGAGGTCGGAAATTAATTTTTCCGAATTTAATTCCAAGGGCTTTCGCCCGGAATAACCTCGTTCCCAAGCACTATAACTTACTTCTATATCTTCAACTAAAAACAGTTACAATTAAATAGCAATTCAAAAAGCCCCAAACACCCACAACAGCTAAGGTCAAAGGTTGCAAATATAAAAAATATTGCGAATATATAAATGAGTAATTCCAAATCGATGCTACGGCCACATCTTGTGTTTCGCAAAGTAACATTTTGAGTTGTACGGCGAAGTACTGATATAGTAAACACAGTAAAATACAGTTAAATGGAGCTTAGACGGTTTGAAAGTAAAAGTACGCTTTAGCATTCTCGTTTTATGCAAAATTGGTAGCCGAAAAAAGGAGTTTCCAGAAATAGTCCCACTGCAAGATCTGACTGATGGCGAGGTTGGTCAGTAAAAGATACGACGGCGTTCTTACAGAAGACGTCGTCGGAATGGCCACGATAACAAGAGCATTAGCAGCAGCTGTTGGTACAGCTAACACACGTATAACTTATCATATCAATGACGAAAATCTATCCTATTATTACCACTTCTTTTTGATACCCCTCATGGCATTCTTGATAGCCTCAAAGCCAAAGGACATAGGTTGATCCATTTATCCTTACTTTGTCTTTGAAGACGAAGCTAAGACAAGCTGTGAACACCAGTCTAATACTATCAATTATAAAATCAAACTTGATAAGATATTTCATCAATCTTTACAGTTCGGACACTTTATTCCGGACAAAGTCAACCAATTAAATTATACAACGAAAAGAACAACACTCTCGTTGATTTAAATACACATCTGACAAATATCTTATGGATGTGTCACGATTAAGGGTGATTTGTAAAATGGAGGAAGTAACCCTCAATCGTTAGACTAATGGATAAGTATCATTAATTGCACAATATTTTTTATTCTACTGAACTCAGTGGACGGAGGTATGGATGCATGGCAGCATGGATGGGTGTTCATCCAAGTACAATACTTTTTCCAATATTCAATATAATTCAGGTTCATTAAATAATAATAATAATATTATGTTAGCAATTATTATAATATCATATTATTATCATTATATTAACTGTATATAGGCCACCAGATGTAGATATTTCTGAATTTATCTTAATATTGAATGAAATTACAGCAAAAATATCACAAGAAAAAAAATTTGTTATATTATGGGTGATTTCAATATAGATCTTATAAAATACCAACATCACACCATAACACAGGATTTCTTAGATAATATGCTTTAATAACATTTCTTATTAATTTATCACTGAGCTCTGGTATTGTGCCTCAAGAGATAAAAATAGCAAAACTAACTCCTATTTACAAAAATGAAAATAAATCCCTTTTCACTAATTACAGACCAGTTTCAATTTTGCAATCTTTCTCTAAATTTTATGAGAAAGCAATACATGACAGAGTTTTAGAATTTATTGATCAACATAATGTTCTCTATCCACACCAATATGGTTTTCGATCTAATCACTCAACAAACTTAGCTATTACGCATTTAACTGACAATATTTCACGTGCAATGGATAAGAAAGAAATATGTGCTGGTATTTTTCTAGATTTATCAAAAGCCTTTGATACAGTAAACCATGAAATTTTATTACATAAATTGGCATACTATGGTATTAGAGGTCCTGCACTTGAATGGCTAAAAAACTATTTACAAGATCGTAAACAAACAGTAGTATATTATAACTGTGGAATTCCACAAGGAAGTGTTCTTGGTCCATTGCTTTTTATACTTTATGTCGATGACATTATAAATAGTTCTAAAGTTTTGAATTTTATTTTATTTGCAGATGATACAAATATGTTGTATTCAGACAAAAATGTAGATACTTTATATGAAACTATAAATTCAGAACTTCAACAGATTTCTAAAACTAATATTTAATATTCAAACCTAAACAAAGGAAAATTCACTTTGAAAGAAGATGGTATTAAAATAAATAACAAGATCATAGAACAAAAATCAAATATTAAATTCTTGGGGGTCCTTATTGATGAAAATCTTAATTGGAAAGAACATGATTAATATCATTGCTAATAAAATTTCGAAATCCAGGTGTTATTTACAGATCAAGTGCTTATCTTTCACAGACTTCCTTATTTCAACTGTATTTTTCTCTTGTCTACCCATATCTGTATTATACGGTAGCCCACAAGTGCACACCGAATTCCAAACTTCACACCGAATTCCAAACACTCACACCGAATTCCAAACTCCACACCGAATTCCAAACACTCACACCGAATTCAAAACACTCACACCGAATTCAAAATACTCACACCGAATTCCAAACACTCACACCGAATTCAAAATACTCACACCGAATTCAAAATACTCACACCGAATTCCAAACACTCACACCGAATTCAAAATACTCACACCGAATTCAAAATACTCACACCGAATTCAAAACCGTGAAAGCCTGGATACTTGCTGACTCCTTTCCGACAGACTGTCTAGACTCTTCCACAGTCCTCGCGCTTGGCAGTTGCACTCTCCACGTCAAGATCAGCAAGATCAACAACATAGGTTCGCACGTGCTACAACCGTGTATTGGGAATCCATAGGGTTTGGGTTTGTCGTACCCATCCATATGCCAGCAGTAGTTGGGTCCCTGGTTTACATAAACTCTCCTTTTGAGTAGAGGTCTAGTTCTGGCTTCACACTCCTCGGGATCCATTTCACGTAAGAGATTTTCAACTACATGCCTTGTTACCTGGAATCCCTCAAAACGTAACGTATGCCACATACTTTTTTATCCACCTATACACCCTGGACCATCCAATTCTAGCTGAATTCTTGCTCTTATTTCGTTTTCGTTTGAGCCAACCGACCTTCGACGAAGCCCAAGAGCATTTAGCCTGCTCTTGAGACTCCTAAACTCATACCAATATCATGATAACATCTCTAAGATCACTCTGTAATCGCAGCCCTCCGCAAAATAGTATCGAATGGTAATTTCTTCTAAATTGAGGCAGTTGCCACAAGAAATACAGAAGTTTTCGCCCAAAAACACTTTTCCTTTACAACTATTTCACGATAAAACTGAAGACGCCATTTTTTCCTATGCCCTCCTCTTACCTCCTCTACCACAGTCGCTCCCCAACCAAGTATCCAGGCTTTCACGGTTTTGAATTCGGTGTGAGTATTTTGAATTCAGTGTGAGTGTTTTGAATTCGGTGTGAGTTTTTAAACATGCAGTGTGAGTGTTTTGAATTCGGTGTGAGTTTTGAAACATGCAGTGTGAGTGTTTTGAATTCGGTGTGAGTTTTGAAACATGCAGTGTGAGTGTTTTGAATTCGGTGTGAGTTTTGAAACATGCAGTGTGAGTGTTTTGGATTCGGTGTGAGTGTTTTGAATTCGGTGCGAGCGTTTCAAATTCAGTGTGGAGTTTGGAATTCGGTCTGCACTTGTGGGCCACCGTGTATTATGGTAATTTAGCTTGGGGAGGGACATATCAAACATCAAATACACTTATTGTATTACGAATAAAACGAATAGTAAGAATTATTACTAAATCAGAACCTTATGCACATACTGCTCCTCTTTTTCAAGAATATGGCCTTTTGAATATTATGAATAAACATCTTTTTCAAGTTGGTTTATTTATGTTTTCTTTTAATAGTAAAACTCTGCCCGAGGTTTTTCATACTATGGTTCACAAGAGCTTTGAGATTCATAATTATTCAACGAAACAAGCAAGCAAATATAGACCACACAAATGTAGAACAAATACAAGGAAATCTCTTGGAAAGGTCCAACATTTTGGAATTCGCTTCCACCAGATATTCAAAATAAATTATCCTTCTACTCATTTAATCATTATTATTATTATCATTCCTCTTCCTATTACTAACTATCAAATCTGAATATTTTTCTAAGCATCCGAATGCAAACTCTTCTCAGATCTTTCATCCTTGTCATGTAGATAACAGGATTTAACAGCGAGTTAAGGGAAGTAATGGTAAGAAGATACCAAGCAACGACTCTGTTTGGATTGGGTTTGCTAAAGATAACAAACACACCAACGAGAGGCAGATAGCAAACAATAATAAGCACCATTATCAAGAGCATTGTCTTCAGTAGCTTTCTGTACTTGAGAACATCGATGACATTGGACTGTGTTGTACAGTTGGGTTGTTGGTTACCCTGTGGTTGGATCTGAGCACAGTGGATCTTCAGGGCTCTGAACGACATCGTGTAGCAAAACAGGATAATAAATGACATGAATATGACTACAGAAGCCGCCAAAACGCTGCTCATAGTCAAAGACAGAAGAAACGGATGGCAAACTGCAAAAATTGAGTAGAACAAAATAAACAATAAGATCAACTTCACTCTTCTTACTGTGACAACAGATCTGTACAGCGTCTTGAGTCGTATGGCCAAGTATCTGTCCACACTGATGGCTGCCACTGTCAAAAGTGTTGCATCGCCAAACAAGACTAAAAAAAAAGTTGCGATCCCTGCGATCCCTTTCGGAAAATCTAATCTTAATTTCAATTCGATCTGCTATTTAGCCGAGCCCTGAATTTGATCTACCCAAATGTATTTTCAGGGTATCGATAATATTTGAAGATTTAATAAAGTTTTGTAATCCGTATTCGTCCTAGAAAATGTTAACTTCTGTAAGGGACGTAAGGGAGGAACGTATCCAGATCCTGACAGATGTAGCGGGTTCATCATTTGTAACATTGGTAACACCCATAGAATGGCATGTGGTGACGGTCTTTTGTTCAATCCCAGTGGCATGAACTGTGACTTACCAGGAAGAGTAGACTGTGGAGATCGACCACTGGACAGTCCTAAAGAAAATGAGGAAATCCAAGGACAGTTTGGTGACCAAGTACAGGAAACTGGGAGCCATGGACAACCCAAATTACAGGAAGAATAGCTAATAGGGGAACGTGTGAGAAATGAGTCCTTTCCCTTTAGAGAAGGCCGCTTTTCAGGGGAGAATGCTAATAGTCAAGACACGCCTAAACTAATGGCAGAACATGTTCCAAGAGATGATAAACAGACACTTAAGACAGGTAGTGCGAATTCTCCCAGCTATCAAGAGTTTGACGACAAGGTGGAAGTCGATGACACTCAAGAGACCCCTTCTATTCGACTCGGCGTAGACTTCCGTGAAAGTAAAAAGGAAGAAAAGAGCGATGACTCCAAACAAACTGATACTAACCATGTAAAAACAACAGGTTCGAAAGAACCAGTTCTACATGTGCTGATTAATGGCGATACAAACCTTACCCCTATGTCATCGTCAAGCAAATCAGACGATGAGACAAGCAAGCCTAGACCTTCTTTCCAGATAATGGTCAACAAGGACGGTATCAAGGCAAGCTTGGGTCGAAGCCAAGAAGAACGCAAGAAAATGGACGACAGTTCTAATTCTGATTCCGACACACAAAAACCAAAACACACTTTTCATTTTGTTATTAATTATGAACAGAGAAAAAGAGTTAACGACCAAGCTGAAGAGAGCAATTCAGGTGCAAGTAAGCAAGAAGGAAAAGTTGGTGGAGGAGACGAAGATAGAATCTCTAAACCCAATTTTGAGCTGACCATCAAAAATAACAAGGACCAGGTCATTGGTCAGGAAGCTCAAAGACAAAAGCAGTTAGAATATCATGGTAACAATGAAGGTCAAGCAGAACAAGATAATGGAAAGAAAGGTCAAAATATGTTACGTGGTAGTCAAGGTGATGATCTTCCAGCTCGCGTTATTCATAATAAGGAAATACCTAATGGTGAACAAACTCAGACACTGGATGCAGTCAAACAGAACGTGAATGAGGTGAAGAATGTTAACAAGGAGGTCAAAGTACAGCACCTGAACGGTGCAGATAAAGGAAACAAGCCTGGAATAGACATTGAAACCCTTCCACCAATGCCACTACATGACAGAAACGTTTCTACTAACGCAAGCCAGAATACGAAAGTTATGAATGCCCAAGCTAGTAATCATAATGTTTCTAACAAAACACCTGTTAAAACGAGTGATGGTACATTAAAGTTTGGTTTCCAAGGTGACATCAACGAAAGCAAAGAAGAAAGATTAATAACTCAGAATAAAACGCAAGCAAATAACCAAGAAAAAAATATTGAATTTAAAAAAATTAATGTCAAGGAAATCGAATCGACAGAACCGAATAATGCACAACAGTCAAATCATCGCACCACTGGGGTAAACATTATGACAAAACATTTAGGACACTTGCCCATAACTAGTAACATCACCAAGCCAATTGAGGCAAGCCACCAGGATAGCTTGAGGTTTAAAGCACCCCAAAGTGCGTTTAAACATCCTTTAGAAACCTTGAGCTTTGAGAATCAACGACAAATTGCTTTTTCTAAGGAGCAGCTTAAAGTAGAAAATATAAAGACCACTGAGCATACAGATAAGTCATTGGCATATAGTTCTAAAGTTTTGAATTTTATTTTATTTGCAGATGATACAAATATGTTGTATTCAGACAAAAATGTAGATACTTTATATGAAACTATAAATTCAGAACTTCAACAGATTTCTAAAACTAAATATTTAATATTCAAACCTAAACAAAGGAAAATTCACTTTGAAAGAAGATGGTATTAAAATAAATAACAAGATCATAGAACAAAAATCAAATATTAAATTCTTGGGGGTCCTTATTGATGAAAATCTTAATTGGAAAGAACATGATTAATATCATGGCTAATAAAATTTCGAAATCCAGGTGTTATTTACAGATCAAGTGCTTATCTTTCACAGACTTCCTTATTTCAACTGTATTTTTCTCTTGTCTACCCATATCTGTATTATGGTAATTTAGCTTGGTCAGGGACATATCGAACAACACTTATTAAGAATTATTACTAAATCAGAACCTTATGCACATACTGCTCCTCTTTTTCAAGAATATGGCCTTTTGAATATTATGAATAAACATCTTTTTCAAGTTGGTTTATTTATGTTTTCTTTTAATAGTAAAACTCTGCCCGAGGTTTTTCATACTATGGTTCACAAGAGCTTTGAGATTCAACAATAATAATAATTTTAATAACAATACAATAATAATAATATTAAGAAAGTATTAGTTGATTTTCCTTTTTCCATCGATCAAAAATAAATAGCATAAATAATCACTTGTCTTCAGTGCTGAAGTGTAGATTGATTTAACAAAGCTTCCCCCAATTAAAGGTAAAAATTATATAATGATTAATTAATGTCGTAAAATATTAAAATTTAAAGAGAAAAAGTTACTATTTACAAAAAACTAGAAAAGAACAAAATGAAAAACAAGCATTATAAAAAAGTCTAAAATTATCTAATATCGGCAAGGTTAGTATTAATGCTAAAGTCCAATAAAAAGTCATTTTCGTTGTTCTTATAAAAAGGAGTGCGGGAGCCTCTAATGCATGTAATTACAGCTTTCAAAATCTCAAACGACAACTTTGTTCTAATATATGTTATTGTGTCAGAATAGCTTTGTCCAGTTTTGTTCGCCAGTTTATCCGCTAGAGTTTTTAGGAAAATTTGGCTTTCCTTGCCCATACCACCATTGGTCGTAATGAACCCATTTCCACTTCCAGAACTCTCTGTTGATATTTTCTTTTCTTTTCTTGCTCTTGTTCGTTGAATATTGATGAGGTGGTTTTCTTCTGGTTGCACTTGGAGTTGACATGCGACACTCGTACGTCAAAAAATGCTGTCACTCCTCGTTGCCAGAATCCCCCCGCTTTGATATCCAGGCGTGCATCTTCGCTTGTAGTCGTGGATTTTAGGTTAAACCGTTCTCCATTCAGTGGAATCAGCCGAGGCTTTGAGATTCATAATTATTCAACGAAACAAGCAAGCAAATATAGACCACACGAATGTAAAACAAATACAAGGAAATCTCTTGGAAAGGTCCAACATTTTGGAATTCGCTTCCACCAGATATTCAAAATAAATTATCCTTCTACTCATTTAATCATTATTATTATTATCATTCCTCTTCCTATTACTAACTATCAAATCTGAATATTTTTCTAAGCATCCGAATGCAAACTCTTCTCAGATCTTTCATCCTTGTCATGTAGATAACAGGATTTAACAGCGAGTTAAGGGAAGTAATGGTAAGAAGATACCAAGCAACGACTCTGTTTGGATTGGGTTTGCTAAAGATAACAAACACACCAACGAGAGGCAGATAGCAAACAATAATAAGCACCATTATCAAGAGCATTGTTTTCAGTAGCTTTCTGTACTTGAGAACATCAATGGCATTGGACTGTGTTGTACAGTTGGGTTGTTGGTTACCCTGTGGTTGGATCTGAGCACAGTGGATCTTCAGGGCTCTGAACGACATCGTGTAGCAAAACAGGATAATAAATGACATGAATATGACTACAGAAGCCGCCAAAACGCTGCTCATAGTCAAAGACAGAAGAAACGGATGGCAAACTGCAAAAATTGAGTAGAACAAAATAAACAATAAGATCAACTTCACTCTTCTTACTGTGACAACAGATCTGTACAGCGTCTTGAGTCGTATGGCCAAGAACCTGTCCACACTGATGGCTGCCACTGTCAAAAGTGTTGCATCGCCAAACAAGACTAAAAAAAAAGTTGAAATCCATCGAGCATAACAGTAACCTTTGACATTTCCATTTCTAAACGAAAATATACAAAAGGTAAAAACTGGTTGCCCAAAAACTCCCACTGCAAGATCACTGAAGGCTAGGCTTGTCAGTAAAAGATACGAGGGTGTTCGTAAAGAAGATGTCGTCAGAATGGCCACGATAACCAGAGCATTAGCAGCAGCTGTTGGTACAGCTAAAATAGAGTTGATTACTTCAAGGAAAGTCATGTTTTTCGCATCCTCGTTCGTGATACTCTTGGAATAGTTCGCGGCAAAAATAAAGCACGAAGATATTGGCTGGTCCATGGCAGAAATGAGACAATGTGATTTGTCCTCGGTCAATTCGTATTATAGGACTCAATAATCGCACTTTCAAAAACACATCAAGTTTATTTGAGGATCGTGCTTTGTATAGCCATGTGATCTCAGGGAAAGTGATTATAGAGCCAATCAGAATGCATATCAACCGTGTTTTAAAAAAAAGAATCAATCCCATTAAACTTTGCGCGCTGTATCTTTGATGAGTAGGGAAAAGAAACAAAACGGCGGAAAAGGACCATCAAGAACCAGTGTCATTTAGTCAAGGGCCGTTTAAAAAAAGCTTAGAAATGTTTTAACTTCAAAAGATATTGTGAAAGAAAATTTCCTTAATTGCTCAGATTATTGTTCATGGCTCTTCTATTACATCCGGTATGACGGCTTAAATGCTCTTGACTGAAAAAGCTCCCAAAAAGCTTCCTCAATAGGTTTCTTCCTGTCCTCTTTCTTTTATCTCTTTTTTGTTTCATGCACAATAGACAAAATTTATGCAGCCCTTGAGTTAATTTTACCTCTAGATCCTGCTAGACAACGGATCACTTGTACTTGATTAAACCATTTGAAAACAAAACCCGTTAAAAACTGAACTATAAAAAAAATTTGACTTTATTTTATTGAGGGTGACATACATTACTGGTGACCCAGTAAATTTCATTATGGCCCTCCTACAATTAATAAACTGAAATGAAGTAAGAATCCCAACTGGCAAGGAGGCAAACCAGTTGGCTATTTACAAGCATGGTCGAGAAACTGAATCTGAACTAATCAGTGATCAGGACAAATACAGTCTCAGCTAGTGGCCACTGCGGGACTCGAACCCGGCACCACCGGATTGCGAGACCGACCGCTCGACCATGCTGCCTATACGTAATAACCAGAGCATTAGAAGGCAAAATAACAGACAAGATGGTATAATTGTGAATGTCCTGTCGCTTCTATACCCTGCACGATCTTCATAAACAGTTCAAGATAGTCCACTTAAACATCATATTACAGACACTGTTTTCCCCGCTCTCAGATAATCTCCTCAGAATAGTGGAAACCAAAAACGACTCGTTTCCCGTCTACGCATGACCACTTAACGCAAAGTATGCTATAACCCGCGAGCGCTCGACTCAACACAGTTTCTTGTTCACCTCCTTACCAACATTTTACAGTAGTATGTAAAATCCTGCAAAATCCCAATGCAATTGTATAATTTCTCTGCACATTTAATATACAATATATAGCTTATTTTACTATCTCTCTTGTTACACATATCCACTTCTATGGTTGGAGGGATCCTTAACCCTTTGGGTCGTGTTTATGCAACCATCCACTATTTATTCAAATTAATGTATTTTTTTTATTGATAATGTTTTGTGGAGTTTAAAAGCCTTTTCAACTTTTGGACAGTCAAGTTGAGACAGCTTAAATCCAACTTGAGGCTTGTACATACCTCAAGCCTATTATCGTTTTTGACTCTCGCTTGTCTAGAAAAATCTTTGAAACCAGGAATTTCTTGGGTTTTGAGGAAATGAGTGTGAAAAATGTTGACCCGAAGCGCTTAAAATCCAGGGAGAGGGAGCCGAGGGAGATAGCATTTGTTCTGCACTCTTTTGGTTTCCCCGCCTCTGTTTAGCTTCGATTGTGTAATCTCCAAAGCGAAGCAAATTCGTCAATCTCTGAATCTCCTCGTACTTCTCGTCCCCTTTTTCAAACTACTTCTCTCTATCTTACGCAATATATTCAAGTTATTGCTCTTGATTTCGTTTTTCATCTGGACTTCCCTAACCACAAAAATTCACTTGCACTTGCACTTGCTTTGCCCCTTTAAAACTCATTTAAGAACACGAAATACATTCCTAAGCATCTGAAAACAAACTGTTCTCAGATCTTTCATCCTTGTCATGTAGATTACAGGATTAAAGAGCGAATTAAGGGAAGTGATGCTAAGAAGATACCAAACAACGACTCTATTTCCGTTGGGTTTCGTAAAGATAACAAAAGCACCAAGAAGTGGCAGATAGCAAACGATTATAAGCATCACTATCAACAACATTGTTTTCAGTAGCTTTCTGTACTTGAGAACATCGATGGCATTGGACTGTGTTGTATAGTTGAGTTGTTGGTTACCCTGTGGTTGGATCTGAGCACAGTGGATCTTAAGGGCTCTGAACGACATCGTGTAGCAATACATAATAACCAACAAACAGATTACTAATTCAGTAGTCGCCACATAGCAGCTTGTGCTTGGAGACATGAAAAATGGGCAAGACAAAGCGAATACTGAGTGTAGCCAAACTGACGCCAAGAGCAACCTCACTCTTTGTGCTGTGACAACAGATCTGTACCGCATTTTGAGTCGTATGGCCAAGTACCTGTCCACACTGATCGCTGTTATGGTAAAGATAGTTCCACAGGAAAATAAAGCTAAAAAGGCAGTTAAAATCCACCGAGCATAACAGTAACCTTCAACATTTTCATTTAGAAATGAAAATATACAAAAGGTAAAAACTGGTTGCCCAAGAAGTCCCACTGCAAGATCACTAAAGGCTAGACTTGTCAGTAAAAGATACGACGGTGTTCGTAAAGAAGACGTCGTCAGAATGGCCACGATAACCAGAGCATTAGCAGCAACTGTTGGTACAGCTAACACAGAGTTGATGACTTCAAGGAAAGTCATGTTTTTCGCATCCTCGTTCGTGATACTCTTGGAATAGTTCGCGGCAGAAATAAAGCACGAAGATATTGGCTTGTCCATGGCAGAAATGAGATCAAGAGTTTGTCCTCGGTCAATTTATATATTTTATGTAGAACGACCAGTCAAGAATCGCACACCCAAAAACACTTACATGGTTTATTGTGCTTGGTGACGGTATACAACCAGTTATAATCTTAGGGAGAACTATTAGCCAATCAGAATCCATGCCTAAAGTGTTTACCAAAAAACAAGAATAAATCCTATTCAACTTTGCGCCGGCGTCCAATCTTTGATGAGCAGAGAAAAGAACTAATGGATTGTCGAAAAGGACAATACAAAGAGTAGTGTTATTTAGCCAAGAGCCTATTTTTAAAGGCTTTAGAATATTTTTACTTAAAAAATATTCAGTATAATGAAACAGTTGTCTTTATTGTTAAGGCTATTATTCATGTGCTTTTTTTGTTCATATGTTTGTTTGTTTGTTCTTTTGTTTTTTGTTTAAATTAAAACCGGAATGACGTCTTAAATGGTCTAGATTGAAGAAGCTGCCCAAAAGCTTCCTCAAAACTTTTTTTTCTAGTCTTCTTTCCTTTGCCTCTTTCTTCTTATATTCACTATATACTCAATACATACAGCTCTTCACTTCACAACTGGTTGCTTAGGCACTTTAAAAATCATTAAACACGAAAAACTTTTCTAAGCATCCGAATGCAAACTGTTCTCAGATTTTCATCCTTGTCATGTAGATAACAGGATTTAACAGCGAATTAAGGGAAGTGATGCTAAGAAGATACCAAACAACGACTCTGTTTGGATTGGGTTTCGTAAAGATAACAAAAGCACCAAGAAGTGGCAGATAGCAAACGATTATAAGCATTACTATTAATAACATTGTTTTCAGTAGCTTTCTGTACTTGAGAACATCGATGGCATTGGACTGTGTTGTACTGTTGGGTTGATGGTTACCCTGTGGTTGGATATAAGCACAGTGGATCTTAAGGGCTCTGAACGACATCGTGTAGCAATACATAATAACCAACAAACAGATTACTAATTCAGTAGTCGCCACATAGCAACTTGTGCTTGGAGACATGAAAAATGGGCAAGATAAAGCGAACATTGAGTGTAGCCAAACTGACGCCAAGAGCAACCTCACCCTTCGTACTGTGACAACAGATCTGTACCGCATTTTGAGTCGTATGGCCAAGTACCTGTCCACACTGATCGCTGTTATGGTGAAGATAGTTCCACAGGAAAATAAAGCTAAAAAAGCAGTTAAAATCCACCGAGCATAACAGTAACCTTTGGCATTTTCATTTCTAAACGAAAATATACAAAATGTAAAAAATGGTTGCCCAAGAAGTCCCACTGCAAGATCACTGAAGGCTAGACTTGTCAGTAAAAGATACGACGGTGTTTGTAAAGAATACGTCGTCATAGTGGCCACGATAACCAGAGCATTAGCAGCAGCTGTTGGTACAGCTAAAATAGAGTTGATGACTTCAAGGAAAGTCATGTTTTTCGCATCCTCGTTCGTGATACTCTTGGAATAGTTCGCGGCAAAAATAAAGCACGAAGATATTGGCTTGTCCATAACAGAAATGAGATAAAGTGATTTTCCTTTAGTCAATTCAAATGTTTATGCAGAAGGACTCATATATTTATTGTAGAAGGATTCAAGGATCGCACACCCTAAAACACTTTTAGCTGTTAAGTGATAATTGTGTTTTGGTGACAATTTATAACCAGGTGATTTGAGAAAAGACGACTAGGCAATCAGAATGTCAACCGTGTTTTCAAAAGAAGAATAACTGAAGTGCTCAATCTTAGATGAACAGGGAAAAGGACCATACAAGAAGTAGTGTCATTTATAAAAGGACCGTAAAATGTTTTTAACATTTAAAATATTGCAAAACAAAGTTTATTTTATTGTTTAGGTCATTGTTCACGATTCTTTTATTAAATCCGGAATGACATCCTAAAAGCTCTCGACTGAAGAAGCTGTTGTAAAGCTTTCCCTGCAGAATATTTTCAATTTACAGTCCTTCACGTTTTTCTACGTTTAGACCCCTCCTCTCGCCACAAAGTGATCACTTGTAGTTGTTTATCCCCTTTAAAACTTATTAAAAACAAACTATTCTAAGAATTTAAAAACAAACTTCTCTGAGATCTTTCATCCCTGTCATGTAGATTACGCGATCAAACAGAGAGTTAAGGGAAAACATGCAGAGAAGATATCAAGTAACGACTCTGTTTGGATTTGGATTCGTAAAAATATCATAAGCACCAGCAAGCGGCAAGTAACAAATGAAATGGCCATTAGTGTGAAAAACATTGTCTTCAGTAGCTTTCTGTACTTGAGAACATCGATGACATTGGACTGTGTTGTACTGTTGGGTTGTTGGTTACCCTGTGGTTGGGTCTGAGCACAGTGGATCTTCAGGGTTCTGAACGACATCGTGTAGCAATACATGATAATAAACAAAAAGACAACTACTTCACAAGCCGAAACAATTTTTGTCGTGGCTACAGACATGAAAAGTTGATAGCACACTGCAAAAATTGCATGAAACCATACTGCTATTAAGATGCTGACTTCACTGACAAATTTATTTTAAATCTATTTTATTTTTTTAAACGCATCTTGAGTCGTATGGCCAAGCACTTGTCCACACTGATTGCTGCCGCTGTCAACAGTGTTGCACCTGCAGTATTGCTAATGCAATTGGAATTCATCGAGCGTAACAGTATGCTTTAGCATTTCCATTTTTGAACGAAAATATACAAAAGGTAAAAACTGTTTGCCCAAGAAGTCCAACTGCAAGGCCACTGAAGGCGAGGTTGGTCAGTAAAATATACGACGGTGCTTGTAAAGACGTCGTCGGCTACGATCATGACCAGCGCATTAGCAGCAGCTATTGGTACAGCTAAAACAGAGTTGATGACTTCAAGAATTAATATGTTTCTTGCATCTTGACTTGTGATACTGTTTGAAAAGTTGTTTGCAGGAACAAAGCAAAAGGATATAGGTTGTTTAATGGCAGAAATCAGATGGAAAACGCGTTAATACTCTTAGGTATCCGGCCCGGGTTTCTTTTTTCACTTGAATGGATTTTTTTAAATTTTAATGTGAACACTTTCTAGAAATCTTTAAAAAATAACAAATTTAATAACGAATACTTCATTAAGCTTATTAGATGAGAATATATTAGAATATAATATATACTGTGAAGACTCCAGTAGTGTCGAAAGCTCAAATTATTATTAATTTTGAAATATGAATAAATCCTCTGTCAACAAATACAGAATGCATCTCCGCCGAATACACTGAAGAATGGCCGATGAATTAAAAAATCTAACAATTTTGTTCTTTCAACGAATCTCCAAGGTTTTTATTTCTTTATTTATTTCATTCACGCCGCGCGGTTAGGTACCATTATTACAATGATATTTGATGCACAGTCATCTGCTAACGTGAGAACAAGACTAATAATTCAAGTAAAAAAGATAATGATTTATTTTTTTCTTTCTACCACCTCTTTCACTTTTACTCCGACGAAGGACTAGCGTCTGAAACGTCAGTTTTTTCATCTTTTTCACTGGCGTTTAATTTACCTTTTCATCATTACTGTTTCCTTAGAAACACCGACGCAGCTCACACTAGTTTTTAGCTAGTTATATCTTCTTATTCAAAGTAAGGTATTTTCTATTGTATTTTGCCATCACTCTCTCTACCAGTGAATATATTTTCGGGAACTCTTTTGCATTTTAGAATACGTATATTAATTGCGATTGAATATACCTACTGTTTTGTCCTGTTTCAGCTCTTTAATTTTTACTTTTAGTTTTATTCTGAAATCAAAAGACCAGCTGGTGTTTATTGCGACGCATGCGCCGCTGAATCATTTTCATGAGAGTCAGAAGCCAAAGACATGGAGGCCATGTTGGTCGTATCGACAAAGGAAGGTAATGAGGAATCTTTTCAATAAGCCTGAAGCGAGATGACGCTTTACCCCCGACTCTATACCATAGTTTTAAAAATTCTTTCATATCAAAATTTTTGATTCCGTAAAGAATACAAGAACGATAGTCTAGAGGCGGGGGTAAAACGTCATCTCGCTTCAGGCTTATTACGACGTACGTTATTACATAGTACTATAATAGTTTTCTTCATTGGCCCGCGATCCACACTTGACATGGTATATCGCCCACCTAACGCCGTAATATATTATTACCGAGAACAGAGAGAAAAAGCCTTTATTGAATGTTACATGAAAATTAAGTCACAGCTTGATAAAAACTGCCTCGAAATGAAGTATCAAATTAATAATAATTAATAATCCCGCTTAGTAAAGCATTTATTTGGGTTTAATCTTTATATAAAGGTTCAAACGCTAGGGCGAGGTTTTGCATTAGAATTCAAGACCAATGGTCGCAGGCCCGAGGTCTTGAATTCTAATGCAAAACCGAGCCCTAAATTTCATTGTTTCGATGCAAAACACGAAATACTAAATTATATTGAATTCAGAGAGGTAGATTACTGTTGCTTTGTTCTTTTGGAAATAGAGTGCTTACAATATATCCGTGTAATTGAAAACCTATCCCGGGTTTATAGTTCAGCCCCGTTCTCCCCCTGATATCAATTCCGCCCCCGGCTTTAAGAATCTGGGTTTTCTGAAGAGTTTAAGAACCTACATCAAACAATGGATTTAGGGTGTGGTTGATATTTAATAAAAAAGTGCGACATTCATTTTTCAGAAGCCACTGAGGATATATGGAACATGAAATGCTTCTCTTATAATGATCTATTATGGCTTAGTATTGATTAGATTTACTTTTGACCTTTTGTGTTTAAAAAAATACCGTCAAGGTAACACACGCGAAGGTAGAAGCATAGAAGATTGAATAGCCTGAAGGCTGTCGCAAATAATGAAATGACTTATGAAATGATTTATTTTGTACCCATCACAGAGGAGGTGATTGATAAGGTTTTAAATGGCCAAAGGCTTACCCTGCGGTTGTCAGAATTTGAAATACTGATCAGTTATTGCGAAGGGGGAAAAAAAAACGAAAAAGAAAACTCTCGAAGCATGTATAATACACAGAATAGCGCAAATCCTTACATTAATGCAATGGCAGATTGATTAGAAATGAGTTTAAACACAACGGACGCACGAACACTTATTTCACTGCCACTTATCTCACTGCCCACGTTCTTGAGAAGGAACTGACTCAGAGAGTCTTAACATCTTTCTAAGTATCCTTATACAAGCTTGTCTCAGATCTTTCATTCGTGTGAAATAAATAACTGGGTTTAACGTCGAGTTTAATGTACTGATACTTAAACACACCCACGTAACGTTTCTATTTAAAACTGCCTTGGTAAACAAAGCCATCGCGCCCAAGAGGGGAATGCAGAAAACTCCCGTTATTCCAAGAACCAGTAACATTGTTTTCAATAGTTTTTTGTACTTATGAACATTGATTTCATTGGAATTTGATGTTTCGTTGGGTTGTTGGTTACCCTGTGTTTGGATCTGGGCGCAATAGATTTTGAGTGTCCTAAATGACATGATATAGCAACAGAGGATGACAAACAAGCAAATTGCAACAGTAATAGCCCCCAAAATACTGATCATTCCTAATGGTATAAAATAAGAAATAGACGTTAGCACGGGAGTAATGGTCCACACTCCGACCAAAAAGAATCTCATCCTTCGCGATGTCACCAAAATTTTGTACTTTAACTTAAGCCGTATGGCCAAGTATCTGTCCACACTAATACCCAACATAGTCAATAACACTGCAATACTAAGCACAGCCATCAGGTAACCGGCTATCATACGAATATGACAATACATTCTTGCTTTCCCGTTCATATAAAAAAATATCGTGGCGGAAAACACAGGTTGCCCAAGAAGTCCAACTGCAAGATCACTGAAAGCGAGACTTGTGAGCAAAAGATACGATGGTGTTCGTAAAGAAGACGTCGTCAGAATGGCCACGATAACCAGAGCATTAGCAGCAGCTGTTGGTACAGCTAACACAGAATTGAAAACTCCAATAACAAGAAGGGTTTCTTTTTCAGTTTGCTTTAAATCGTTCGTGACATTAGTGACTGCTTCGATACAGAATGCCATAGGCTTGTCCATTATTCCAAAAGCTTTGGGTTAGCGTTAGCTATAGCTGTTATGTCGCTTGAACGAGTTTGTCAAACAACACTCATATATAACCAGCTCTCAGTCATTTTGTTTCTCATTAATCTTAAGGGTAGAGATTATTTAGCAAAGGACGCACAAGGACACTTCATGATAACATCCGAACGTCTTTAGATATTAAAAATGGTCACGTGATAAGTATTTCGCTTGTTCATTGGATGAAATCCCAGTGGGTGTCTTTGTGACATCATAGGCAATTTTACACAGATTTAACTTAGAATGACATGATATTTATATATATATATATCTATACGACGAATCAGAGATCTTTAATTCTTGTTCACTTTTGAGTGGGCTTCATAATTATTATAGAGCCCCGGATGCCTTCTCTTCATTTTTAAAGTGTTTTACCTTTTTTTAAGTGTCGCTACAAATATTAACTTCGAAGTAACTTCCAACGGAATAAAAGACCTCCTACCTCGCACGTAATGTTTTCCCATTTCAGACAACGTGTCATTCTCTTGAGTATAAGATTATTTGTTTGAAGTTATCCTTATTTATGTGTCTTCTCAGCAAGCAAGCCTTTCCAATTTTAAGGAACTTCCAAATTGGAACATTTTTACCACTTTAAAATCTTTGAAATTTGAATTTTTATAAATTTTGATCCATCAACCTTCTATGATCCTTTTTGTTATTGTTTTTTCCTCGTCAATTTTAATGTCAAGGAATATCAATTGGGACGAAAGTTCTTTTTTCTTAATCATATTTGTACTGTATGTAAATTGTATCGAGAAGGAATATCAATTGGGACGAAAGTTCTTTTTTCTTCGCAAGTCACAACATTTGTATGTCTCAAGTTTTATAAAATGTATATGTTTATATTGTGACAAACTAAACTAAACTAAGCAACCGTTAAACAAAGATATGACACTCTAGGGAATGACACGTTGTCTGAAATGGGACCCAAGGTAACAGAGGTCTTTTTAAGAATTAAATCACCTAAGATGGAAAACATCCAAGATTGCTGCAGCCAATTATAATCGCAAATATATTTGAATCAAACATACGAAGTGGATTCTGGTTGCTATATTACCATTAATAGTGGTATCTATGAGATCAACCACGCAATAAGAGAAACTGAGAACTGAACGTTAAACATTCATTGATTTTTATTCACTCGTTAATCTTTCATCGGACTAAAAAACACTAATATCGTGATAGATAAGCTTCTAAGCCCTGCTAAGAGGGTCTACCTTGGTGACGAATCCAGAAATGACCTCTAACCAACGTATCAATTCGTTCAGCTATCAGCTACCGTCATTTTTAATCTATCGCGCGCGCTCATTGGCCAGTTTGAATAAGACTGCACGTAGGGAGAATTTACTTTCGTTCGATCTTTTCGCGCGTTTGTTTGTTTTTATAAAACAAATCAAAAACAGTTTTTTGTGTTTGATACTCTGGGCTGGGGTGCTCAAAGCTGAATTAGCGCTAATCCAGGATTAACTCTATAGGTTTTATTAAGAGTTAACCCAGGATTAGCACTAATCGGGCTTTGAACAACTGGGCCCTGATCAAAATACGCGGGTTGTTGGGAGAACGTTTGAGAAAACTGTTTTTTGAACTGTTAAATTAAAAAGCACATTTAGGTTGACCCAGTCAGGCTATTCATGACATAAAAGAATTATATAGAAAACTATGGAATGCCATTACTGCCAAAAGACTTTCAGTTTTCATCACCTTGTTCAAATGGTCATACTAGATATTGAATTATGCACACCATAGATTGAGTTTCTTAATTGTACTTTCAAGTTCCATACCAAGTATGTCGAGAAATATCTTTAGTTTTAGTTTCTTGACAAAAAGTCGACGAGAACTCGACGAGATTTCTCTGTTTCTCGACGAGATTTCTCTGTTTCTCGACGAGTTTTCTCTATCCACAGGGCACCCAAAATACTTTTTACGGGATTCCTGTGGTCTAGCACTTATTCTAGCAATTTATTATTTCAAAAAGAGAAGAGGAAAATTGTTCCTAGTAAATCTCACTGATTATTTAATGCTCAGCTTCCTGTGATAGATCCGTTGAAAACTGGGTCACCGCTAGCGTTCAAATTCAATATTTCTTTTGATACTTTTGTTTTTAATTTTAATAAAAAGGGATCCATACGCGCTCTAGGTTCATATCGTCTACATCATAGGTTTTGTTATCGGGACAGAATGATTCAAAATTCGTTAAAAAATAAACAGTTTGCTCTCCCGAGTCCATAAGTTTGATTCTAATCAGTTTTGATTCAGCTGGTAATAGATGATTATCAGAATATTGGACAGAATACAGGCGTGCAAATCATGATATCCGTGATAAAAATCAACAACCCTCAAATAACACTCTCCATGAAAAGGTATAACTAGCTAAAACTAGTGTGAGCTGCGTCGGTGTTTCTAATGAAACAGTAATGATGAAAAGGTAAATTATACACCGTGAAAAGATGAAAAAACTTACTGACGTTTCGGACGCTAGTCCTTCGTCGGAGTAAAAGACTCCGACGAAGGACTAGCGTCCGAAACGTCAGTAAGTTTTTTCATCTTTTCACGGTGTATAATTTACCTTTTCATCATTACTCTCCATGAAATATATGTAACCCTTAAATTAAGTTGGTAGCATCATGGAGATGTGGAGTTTGTAGTTCACGCTTCGCAATTTGATTGGCTAATTATTTTTCTTTAGATCACCTGGCTTTTTCTCGAATATTGAAGATCAGCAGTAAGGTGAAAGGGCTTCAGAACTAGTCGACATTCTATCTGATAAACCACTACGTGGTGGGCTTGATCAAATATTATTCTATCAATTAAAATTTTCAAGTAGATGTTCTATTATCAGGATCATTTTAATCAAGCTGTACAAATGTTCAGCTGATTTTATTATTACTGTGGTTTTCCATATTCTGCGCACTCGGACATTTCAACGGCTTGTTGTGAAATTGTGTTTTTTTTTACTGCAGCCAGTCGATGACATAAAAGGTACCAAGCTGTTTATTTTTGATTGACGGCAGGGAAAAACCAAATCTCGGCGTGCAGCTTACTACTACCGAGTCCGCAGAATATTGAAAATCGTATTAACGCTTTGCATAAAACATATGAAACATAAAAAAATATGATACAAACTATAAGCCTAAAATTTTAGTGTTAGTAAATTTTAGTCCGAAGCTCTAGTTATGAATGGTTATGAAGCCTATTGTTATATGTCTTTGTTCACTTTTTTTCAAGCGTGACCGTGCACAATCCTTTGTTTTACCATTGTCTTACGATTGTTGGCAATGGCTGAGTGAACAGACAAAAATCTTTCTTTTGGCTGCTAGTTAAAAATACTTAAAGATTCATAAGAGATATTTGAATATTCCTTACAATAATCTCATAGACAAAGTTTATGTTTACTTATTTTGCAATTTTTTGAACGGTTCAACATCAAAAGCAAACAAAGACCTGATAACATTAGGTTTCCTAACCATTCCCCTCTATTAACTATGTCTAGACCTATCAGCGCTTGCTATTATTGCATATCTCTTACATGAACATGCTATTGCTGTGTTTCTTTTATTTAATTACGCTTTTAGATAGATAGATACTTTGTTTCATAACACTAAGCCCTAGAGGTGAATTAAGTTAAATTACAAGATTTACTTAAATAAATTTAAATGAAACGAAAATTTCTATTTCAACTATTTTCCCAATCGCTTAACATAGTGAAAATACCATGACACATATTCAGTAGTTTCGGATCAAAAAGCAAAATCAAAGGTTTTTGTTGTTGTTGTTAAGGACTGGTTTTTACAATAACTTACAAATTTCTCGCGCGCAGATTGGTTATTTTTTATCATTAGTAAGAAGACAGAAATACTGCAAGGTGACGTCAACGATTGAGCGCGCGCTTTTTCCGATAATTGATGTTGATGAATAAAAAAGAGAATTTTCGGCTACGCCTAGTGGATCCACACTACTTTGACAATGTGATGCAGAATTTATCATCAATAAGAGGACAGACACATGAAAAACTTGTCTATTTGTTAATTTGAGGATATTTGTTCATCGTGACTTTGGTAAAATGAACATCTGGCATGAAAATCTGATGGATCTAGCTATGCTTTCAATAATATTTATACCGATTTCCGTGATATATCAATTATGGCCACAAACAACTAGGAACCAAGTTATTTCCATCAATAAAATTCCTACTTCAAGTTTTTAACTAACAGTGGTATTTTCATTTTGACCGTCATTCAATCGGTCTGCATGAATTTGAACAGTTTTCTCAGTATCTGAACACAGGCCTCTCGAATGTCCTTCATTCTTGTCAGATAAATAACAGGATTCAGAGTCGAGTTTACACACACAATACTCATCAGTCCCCAGATCACAACGAAGTTTTCGGGATCAGCTTGTACAAACAAAGCCAGTACTCCAAGCATCGGCAGGTAACAAATAACAATGACCACCACTATCACTACCATAGTATTCAAGAGCTTTCTGTACTTGAGAACATCGATGGAATTGGACTGTGTTGTACTGTTGGGTTGTTGGTTACCCTGTGGTTGGGTCTGAGCACAGTGGATCTTCAGGGCTCTGAACGACATCGTGTAGGATACCACAATCACCGTCAAGCTTCCTGTAACAGCGATTACACCCAATATGCCATCTAAGGAAGGTATGCTTAGTAAAATCATCGCAAAGGTCGCGACAGGAGGACTAACCCAAGAAAAGACACAGAACAACCTCACTCTTCTAAGTGTGACAACAGATCTGTACCGCATCTTGAGTCGTATGGCCAAGTACCTGTCGACGCTGATGGTTGTTGCGGTCAACACTGATACACAGCTCAACAGAGATGAAACAATAATTACTATTAACAAGAAGCTGTAATCAAATTGAACGTTTTCAAACAGTTTCATGATTATTAAAACAGCAAAACCTGGTTGACAAAATAGTCCCACTGCAAGATCACTAAAGGCGAGGTTGGTCAATAAAAGATACGACGGTTTTTGTAAAGAAGACGTCGTCAGAATGGCCACGATAACCAGAGCATTAGCAGCAGCTGTTGGTACAGCTAAGATAAAGTCCGTTATTACGACGAACATCAAACCGACCATCCTTGGCGTACAATGTGATGTACATTCTGTGGTTCGATTCATAACTAATGTAGTAGCGGCACTTGTTAGTTGATTTGCAGATGCAGAAGGAGGACTGAGAGCTTATCTTATTTTATATACTTATCTAGAATTTGATAGAAACGTTGCTATAGCGACCGAGATAAAAAACCGTACACATTACGATTACAATAGCCAAGTCTCATACATTCCCGCTATTTTCCTTTCAAGTTTCCTTTCAATTATCAGTTGTCTATGACTTTTAGCAGGCTCCTTGTTATGCAAATATCACCGGTCATCTGCTTATAGGTCCAATACAACCGATTTTAAGGTGGCTGACTACTTTGGTGCAAAGAAAAATGGGGTGTCCCGAGCTTATTTTTGAGATAATCAATCTTGAATGACATGCGTTTGGCACAATTTTTACTTTTCGTTCTCTGTCTTCTTTCCTTTTTCATTTTTTTGTTTTGTTTTTGTTTAATAGTACAAATGAAGTAAAAGTAACGTTACGAAAATATTTGGCTAAGACGAACTGATAAGATATTACATCAAAGCGACAGCAACCTTTCAGAAAATCAGTCAAATCAGTGTGGTAGCGATAGTCATGTGAAGGTGCGAGAGATTGTAAGCGGGGTTTTAGTGCAAAACTTCGCATCCATCTTGTCCGGCAGATCAGCACTAGAGAAAAATGTTTGCGCATGTGTGCTTTTCACCACTTTTTCTAAGAAAGCGTTTTAAATAAATTTTGGGAGTATTATTTTGTGAGACGAAGATATGTATTAACAAAAACAATATGAAAGAATTAGCCTTAAGTTTCAAGAAATATTACTCTTAATTTTCAAGTCCAATTTTTCAGGCACGTTTGATAAAGAGGCAGCATGGTCGAGTGGTCATAGCGTCGTTCTCACGATCCGGTGGTGCCGGGTTTGGATCCTGCTGTGGCCAATAGCTGAAACTATCTTTGTCCTGATTTCTGATTAGTTCAAATTCAAATAAGAACAGCTGTTTCAGCTGTCCACAGTTTCTAGTTGAGCTGGCTCATTTTTTACGCGATTTGAAGATGTGAAAGGCTTGTATGGCACTCTTCTTCAGTCGTTTCATCTAAGGCTCGTAATTTACCTATTACGCATGTTCTTATTTGATATCCGAGCCCATCCCACATGGCGCATTGCCTCATCTATCTAGTTCAAATTCAGTTTCTCGACCATGTTTGTAAATAGCTAAATGGTTTGCCTTTTTGCCAGTTGGGATTTCTTAACAGTATTGTGTTTATATTTATCTATTTCAGTTTCTAATTTGTCTCCCCAATTAGCTCCGAATTAGCTCCTAAATACATTGAGACTTAAATAAAGTAGATTTATTTTTTTATATTTTTAAAATCCAATTTACATATTCTTACAATAGCATTGAGGGTGTTTCAACTAATTTGCATATGCGCAGACGTTTTTCACTTGTGTCCCAGCCGAGTTTTTAAGTGTGACGTTAACCGTGCTGTGTCCAATTCGAAAACCAATTCTATTAAATTTATGTAAATCTCTTAGATACAAACTGAAGCTTGAGGATGAGTTACAGGAGGTCAAACTATAACTGGGAAAAGATCTAGATAATGTATTTACTCATAATCCTTAGCGGTTTAAACTGCTACTACGACGAAAGGTCCAATAATCACTGTATGAAGTGCTTTCTCGATATTCAGGACGAAAGTATGATATTTTCACGATTATTTTTTTGGAGTCTGTGACGTCATACACTCAATATCGAACATCGCTCCATACATTTCTTTAGTGTAGTTTATGATCAAAATATCAGTAGTAACTGGGAGAAAGAAATACCCAAACACCCCAAAATATAAATTATAGTCACAAGTAATGTGAAATAAGCACATTAGCTACCCTTTGGGCTTCATAGGAATAAAATAAATTAAGGATTTATATACAAAGAAATATATGTAGCAATGTTTCATGTTGAGTGTATGACGTCACAGACTCCAAAAAATAATCGTACAAATATCATACTTTCGTCCTGAATATCGAGAAAACACTTCATACAGTGATTACTGGACCTTTAAAAGAATATTTTTAGGAAGTTTCAGCTGAATCCAAGTTTGAGCGATTTTCGTCGTAGTAGCACTTTAAGAATCATAGCTGTTCAGTAGCTATATTCATTCTCGAGACTTTGTTTGCTTTAAGGTGTTCAATAAATCGGCAAAGTTTCAGGAAATTGACATTTACTTCACATTTGCCCGCGAAAATTCTTTAGAGACGGCCTAATGGTTCACCTGCTCGTAGAGCTAGCCAATAACTTGATCTTCAAAAGAAATTAGAGGAGTTTAACTTAGCGCGATATGTAAATCTGTGTTAAGTGTTATGCTAATTGAAGAAGTCCTCTACGCCTGTACGTCGAGAAACCTTTTTTCTCAAGCCCCGAATGTCTTTAAAAAGAAAACAAAAAACAAACAAAAAGCAAACCCTCATTTCTCTTTAAACGAAGTAACAACGTTAACTACATCACATTGACGCCAAGGATGAACGGTTTGATGTTCTCAGTGATCATCAACTTTATCTTAGCTGTACCAACAGCTGCTGCTAATGCTCTGGTTATCGTGGCCATTCTGACGACGTCTTCTTTACGAAAACCGTCGTATCTTTTACTGGCCAACCTCGCCTTCAGTGATCTTGGAGTGGGACTTTTTTGCCAACCAGGTTTTGCTGTAATAATAATCATGAAACTGTTTGAAGACGTTGAATTTAGTATCTTCTTATTACTATCAGTAATTGTTGTTGCATCGCAGCTGAGCTGTGTATCAATGTTGACCATAACCGCCATCAGTGTGGACAGGTTCTTGGCCATACGACTCAAGATGAAGTACAGATCTGTTGTCACACTACGAAGAGTGAGCTTCTTCTGTGTTTTTTCTTGGGTTGCTCCTCTCGTAACGATACTAACTGGTATTTTTGACATGCGCAATGCGGAGCTTGGTGTAGTCGCTCTTACAGGTTGCTTGGTGGTGATAGTGGTATCCTACACGATGTCCTTCAGAGCCCTGAAGATCCACTGTGCCCAGACCCAACCACAGAGTAACCAACAACCCAACAGTACAACACAGTCCAATGCCATCGATGTTCTCAAGTACAAAAAGCTACTGAAGACAATGATAATAATAGTGATGGTGATCTTAGTCTGTTACCTTCCTATTTTCGGACTATTTGCAATAATGTTACACCCAGCTTATCACGATAAGTATCATATCATGTGGGGACTGATGAGTATTGTGTGTGTAAACTCGACACTGAATCCTGTTATTTATCTGACAAGAATGAAGGACATTCGAGAAGCCTGTGTTCAGATATTAAGAAAATTGTTCAGATGTAAAGATGGTCAAAATTAAAACACCACTGTTCATTAAAAAGCTTGACGTAGGAATTTAACTGACAAAGTAGTAATAGTAGTTTCTGGTCATACTTTGTACACTGGAAAGGGATTATGGGTCAAATCTTTTTGGTTAGCATTTTCTTAGCAGGAGCTGAGTACAATAGATTGTAGATTTTCTATGTTAATTGAACTAGAATTCCAACAGATCAACTAGAAGCATTCAGATGCATGCAGACTGATTAAATGATGGTCAAAATGAAAACACATGCACTGTCGGCTAAAAAGCTTGAAGTAGGAATTTTACTGATGGATGGAGTTACGCATACGATGGTTCCTTGTAGTTAGTGTCCATAATTTATATATACCGCAAATCGATATAATCATTATTTTAAGGCAAAGCTATACTGATCAGATTTTTATACCAGATGCTCATTTTATTTGAGTCGTTACCCTAGTAACAATGAACAAATATCCTCAAAACTGATTTTTGTCAAAAAAGTAATGATTTGCTTTTATCCCAAACTATTGAATATGTATTTTGAATTTTTCACTGCAATAATTAAGCGATTGGGAAAATAATTGAAATTGAAGTTTTCAACATGGTTTGGTAGCTTAATATTTTTCGCTGTTGTAGAAAATAGTGCTTCACTTTATTCTTTTACATAAATTTAAGTAAATCTTGTAACCTTAACGTAAATCAGCTCTCGAGCTGTAATGTCAAAAAATAAAGTATCTATCCAAAAAGCGAAATTCATGTTTGTGCTGATTGGTCAAGAACTTCGGACTATTTGACGAATATTGAATGTTGGACAATTTGTACGGAGCAGCGAGTCTTCGCATGTTCACTTAGCCTTAGGCACATCTCATAGACACCGCTCGAGCAGTGAATATAGTCTCATAATCACTACCTGTCGCTTGATCAATAACAAATTCTAATTTTATTCCATTATAGAAAACCAGGTCAACGAATTGCGATTCCAATATTCTTTCAATGGCATTTCAGCTGCTTCACGTCTATTTACTTAACGCGTAATAAGTATAGGAAATATGAACGTTCGAAAAGAATTGAAAGTGGCTGGCCACAAGTGGATAGCACAAATAGATACCTGCTCAGATTCAGTAAAGAGAAAATTGAAAGCCAACCACCCAACCATAAACAAGTATCTTTGTAGCCGGGTGTCATTAAATTGGTTTACGACCATGCAAGGTACGTACGCGAAAACTCATTTTTGTCTTAAAAGACCGTCACCATGTTACTGTGCACAGGCCTGAGAACCGGCAGATGGCTATTAATTGTCTGGGGCCGCAGTCAAGGCAATTCTTTTTGCAAGCTCTCAATGTATAGCAGAAAAAGACAAGAAGGAAAGAAAACACAACCCCTCATTCCTCCGGCTGTAAACCAAGTAACAAGACAATATTGGCTATGAATCGAACCACAGAATGTACATCACATTGTACGCTAAAGAGGGCAGGTTTGATGTTCTTCGTGATCACCAACTTTGTCTTAGCTGTACCAACAGCTGCTGCTAATGCTCTGGTTATCGTGGCCATTCTGACGACATCTTCTTTAAGAACGCCGTCGTATCTTTTACTGACCAACCTCGCCTTCAGTGATCTTGGAGTGGGACTATTTTGTCAACCAGGTTCTGCTGTTTTGATGATCATGAAACTGTTTGAAAACCTTGAATTAAGTATCGACTTATTAGCATCAGTAAATGTTGTTTCATCTCTGTTGAGCTACGTTTCAGTGATGACCATAACCGCCATCAGTGTGGACAGGTACTTGGCCATACGACTCAAGATGCGGTACAGATCTGTTGTCACACTTAGAAGAGTTAAACTGTTCCTTGTTTTTTCTTGGGTTGCTACGTTTGTAGTTTTCTTTTTTGCTGTTTTTCACGTGCATTTTATTGTCGTAATTAGTGCAGTCGCTGCTACAGTTTGCTTGGTGGTGATTGTGGTATCCTACACGATGTCGTTCAGAGCCCTGAAGATCCACTGTGCTAAGACCCAACCACAGGGTAACCAGCAACCAAACGGTTCAACACAGTCCAATGTCATCGATGTTCACAAATACGAAAAGCTAGTGAAGACAATGTTGTTGATAGTGGTGCTTATTATTGTTTGCTATCTGCCTGTTTTAGGAATAATTTCAATATTGTTACACCCAGATAGTTTTGATAGAGATTATATGATCTGGGGACTGATGAGTATTGTTTTTGTAAACTCTACTCTGAATCCTGTTATTTATCTGACAAGAATGAAGGACATTCGAGAAGCCTGTGTTCAGATATTAAGAAAATCGTTCAGATGTAAAGATGGTCAAAATTAAAACACCACTGTTCATTAAAAAGCTTGACGTAGGAATTTAACTGACAAAGTAGTAATAGTAGTTTCTGGTCATACTTTGTACACTGGAAAGGGATTATGGGTCAAATCTTTTTGGTTAGTATTTTCTTAGCAGGAGCTGAGTACAATAGATTGTAGATTTTCTATGTTAATTGAACTAGATTTCCAACATGAGATCAAGTAAAAGCATTTAAAATCAATTCAAGTGAAGATGTCAGCAAAAATCAAACAAAATCGAAATTTGGAGGCAACAAGATACTCAAGTATAAAAATTGTAAAGCATAGCAAGTTTCTCCAACTTTAAATCCTTATTGCTCGCCGCAGAACAAAAACCCCCCAAAAAATCCCTTTAGTCACGAATGGGACATTATTTCAACTTTTAGTTTTCTGTATATCGACCTATTTTTTTTTTGGAAAATTTCTCGTTTCTGATAAGGCGTTTAAGTACCGTGGTAATTAGTTTTTTTTTCGCAACCATAAATATATTCAATTATTAAGAAATTATACCTTTTTAAAGCTATAAAATTAATTAATTCAATTTTTAAATAATTAATTCTGTACATGCTTTTGCAAAAAAATGCGAGGCTCCCGAAGTTGGATTATATTTTGGCTCTCTCAGAGGGTCAATTATGCACAAATTGGTTTTTCTCTTTTTTTTCGGAAACAAAGCGGTATTTCGGCAAATAAAGTATACCACGGTTTTGACTGCCTCAAGGTCTTCCTAACACCAAAGTATGAGCAAATTCGATTTTTCGACTGTTGCCGGCGTATGTTTGATTTTTGCTGACATCCTCTCTTTAAGGTAATTCCCTTGAAAGACATTTTGCCAATAACTTTGTCCTGAAACTTTGCATGGACATTAATTATGTTATGGACATTTAAAAGCTGCAATTAAAAGATGGGGTCTCGTTTATTCACTAGATGCTCTCCAAATATGTCAATTTATGGGTTTTATAGTGAAATGCGGTAGCAACCGGAAGCTGTAATCAAGAACCTTTATTCACCATCAAAAGCACTTTCATATAACAAAACGTACTTATTTCTCGTAGTTTACTAG
Organism: Actinia equina; assembly: GCA_011057435.1. NCBI lineage: Eukaryota > Metazoa > Cnidaria > Anthozoa > Actiniaria > Actiniidae > Actinia > Actinia equina. The sequence continues at coordinate 179,989 of WHPX01000113.1, read as the reverse complement.
ATAATCTATACTATTAAATCCATCAAAGACATTGGATGACTATGATTCTTGAACTATTAGTGAAAAATGCAGGTATGTGAGCCTCTACGAACGTCCAAAAATTGCACATGTCAACTATTCTCATCAAAATATTTCACAAACTATCCAATAATCTTTCCTTCATATTTTGATATATAATGACGAGCATTGCATTTATCAAAAATCTGAAATAAAAAATGGGGGCACCATTCTCGTTTTGGATTTATCTTAAGTTTTGAGCATGCTTCCTATTTAGTTTCCGAAAGAAAAATGCCTAAACTTCGTTAGTTCTATGCTTTTAGTTGCATGCGCAGAAAAATGCGCAGTGCAAAACAAGGGAATTACCTTAAAGAATGAAGAATTCATATTTCAGTTTCTCTTGGCAGAATCATGAATCAAATATTATATTAGGAGTTTGGGCAAATACTGGACTATTTTGATGCTACATTTATAAACCTGTATGATCATGTTGGACCACTGGGGCGGGGGGGGGGGGGAGGGATTCCGATTTAACAAAGGTCAAGTATGATCGTCGTTTCTTTTAGGAGCTGCAGGTCTCTCCCATTTTTCGGGGTAAAAAAATAAAAGTTGTTGGTTTTAGTACACGTGCGTGGATATGTTTTGCGGGTACGCGATTGGTGGCCACAAACATTAAAGTGGATATCAGTCAAACCTATATTATCATGGCCTAAATGTCGATAATGTAACTGACACTTCCTTTGTATGTATCATCATGTCCAGGCTGTCATACTTTAATTTATTCAAATTGGTATATTTTTGAGCTAAAATTAAATCTTGGTCTTGTACATCTTGGTTCCCATGGGTGAAATATACGGGTGAGCAAACAAACTTTCTACAAAAGATTCACCAATTTAAAATAAGATAAAACATTTTTGCTCACCAGTACATACACGTGGCCGTTAAGTGCAAAGGGCCTATTAGGTTTATTACGTAGATGATACTTACGTACGAAGAAACATTGGAAAGACATCATACTCTAGGGAATGACACATGGCCTTGAGAATAAATTTAATTTATTGAGTTGTATTCATTATCATGTCTTTTCTTATACGCAGCCGTTAAACAAAGAAATAATACTATAGGGAATGAAATATGGTCTGTAATGAGACAACATTGCACCACAACGAATTGGTTTTATTTACAGAAAACTGGTTCAACTAAATTGCGATTCCAATATCCATACTACATGACATTTCAACTGCTTCAAGTCTATTTCCTTAACGTGTAATTAGTATAGGGAATAGCAACGTCCGAGAAGAATTAATGAAAAATACCACGCGTATTATTTGATGAGAGTGGCTTTAAATACCACATTGTGCATAGTATAAAAAGATAATTGCACAGGTTCAGTAAGAGAAAATTGAAGGCCGATCGACCAATCATAAACAAGTATTTTTGTAGATGGGTCAGCATGGTATTATTTCGTATTCGATAAACGATGCGCACTGGGACTAATAACTGGCTGCAGATGGTTCTTAATGTTTGGAAACTGTATGTAAAGCAACTCTTTTTTCAAGCTCCCAATGTTTAGCAGAAAAGGACAAGAAAAAGGGAAACACACAATCCCTCATTCCTCTGTGAACCAAGTACACAGTACTCTGTAACAAGCGACTACATTAGCTATGAATCGAACCACAGAATGTACATCACATTGTACAACAATTATGGCCGCTTCCATGTTCATAGGGATCACAAACTCTGTGTTAGCTGTACCAACAGCTGCTGCCAATGCTCTGGTTATCGTGTCCATTTTGACGACATCTTCTTTAAGAACACCGTCGTATCTTTTACTGACCAACCTCGCCTTCAGTGATCTTGCAATTGGACTATTTGGTCAACCAGGCTTTGCTGTCTTAGTGATCACGAGACTGTTTGGAGACTATGAAAGTAGCTTATTCATATCAGTACTTGTTATTTCGTTTCTGTTGATGTATGTATCTGTGTTGACCGCTACAGCCATCAGCGTGGACAGGTACTTGGCCATACGACTCAAGATGCGGTACAGATCAGTTGTCACACTACGAAGAGTGAGGTTATTCTGTGGTTTTTCTTGGATTGCTCCTTTTGTAGTGTTAGTTTCTGGTATTTCTATCATGGACTTGCACTCTTTAATTGTAATTGGTGTTGTCGTCCTAACAATATATTTGGTGTTGATTACGGTATCCTACACGATGTCGTTCAGAGCCCTTAAGATCCACTGTGCTCAGACCCAACCACAGAGTAACCAACAACCCAACAGTACAACACAGTCCAATACCATAGATGTTCTCAAGTACAGAAAGCTACTGAAGACAATGTTGCTGATAGTGATGTTTATTATTGTTTGTTATATGTCTCTTTTGGGAATACTTTCAACGATGTTACACCCAGAACCTGACGGTGCAGTCACCATGTGGGGACTGACGACTATTGCGGGTGCAAACTCGACTCTGAATCCCGTTATTTATCTGACAAGAATGAAGGACATTAGAAAAGCCTGTGTTCAGATGCTTAGAAAACTGTTCAGATGTAAAGACCGCCGTCAAAATGAACATTAACTGTTGACTAAAAACCTCGAAGTAGGAAATATTTTACTCGGACGGAGTTACGATAGTTCCTTGTTGTTTGTGGTCATAATTATACTGCGGAAATGATCTCTATAGCTTAGCTAGATTGATTAGATTTTCATATCAGCAGATGCTCATTTTATCTGAGTCGTTACCACAGTAGATAAAAAAATATTCCCAAATCCAGTTTTTTCAACAGCAACAAAATCCTTTTATTTTGCTTTGTTATCCGGAACTTCTGCATCTGTATCGTGGTTTTTTCACTATGTTAAGCGACTGGGGGAAATCTAAATTGAAATTTTCAACATACCTTTTTTGTGCTTGACATTTTCACCGTTTAAGAAAATGATGCTTAGATTTTTTCGTCAGTTTTAATTGTATTAAGTCAATCTGGCAACTTTAGCTAAATTCAGCTCTCGGGTTTTAATGTTATGAAATAAAGTATCTACCTTTATCTATCTATCTAAAACACAGCGTTGCATGTTCATGTAAAAGATACCGATCTTGTCTGTTTTCTTGGAATACATTTCCTTAAATGCCCTGAAATTGATTTAGATTGCCAAAATGAGATCGAGAAAACTAATGCTTGCCATAAACTGCTGCTCTCTATCCTTACTTTTCCCGCGATTTGAAGTGTTTTGGAGCTTGTCTCAAGCGACCCGGAACAACGTCGCCGCATTTTTAAGAGCACTTAAAAAATGTATTTCACAATCAATTATAAAATGAAACATTTTATAAAGCATTTTTAAATAGGATCCTACATTTCACTGACATATATCCTAGGCGAATGAAGTTCTTAATTGAGATCGGACATTTGCAAAAATTGAAAGAAAAGTTTAAAATTGATAAGCGTTGCTAGGCAACTGAACTACCAATCATTTCCTTGTCATTAGAGCCCATATTAAGGGGGAAAAGCCCTCCTTTATTAGCCAATCAGCTACAAGAGTTTTTCCCTGTATATGATAAGGTTCAATAGTTTGATTTGAATGCTTCTACTGCTCATCATACCGCACGCTTGTCGGGCATTTGGATGTCACTATTTACGTTAGATCATTCCAGTTTTTTCTGTTTCTATTTCCATACAAATGTTTAAAATACCCCCTGCGATAAAAAGTGCTTATAGTTCCTACTCAAACACTAGCGAACCAATCACCGTTGCAGCAGTTTTCTCAATGGAATTGAAATCTTGTGCGATGAACAACTACATATAGTATTCGCTTAAAAGAGTACTACAAGGATTATGAGGCAACTTTCATTTATTGTCTAAGGACATTTAACAAATGAAGTATTTTTTAATTGATTTTGGCGTATGCGATCAGAGTTTTAAGTTCTGAGATACCGTAGATAATTTGTTGAGCTTGTGGGACATAGTAACGGTAACTAAGGGGAATCAATGAATCAGCGAACTATGGCGCATTAAAGCCGAACAAAAAGACCCTGTTTTTGATTTGTGATCTCAATTTTTTTTTTTTAATTTCACCAGGGCGTGGCACATGGTCTGTAATGGGTAAACATTACACCCTAGCTAAACAAAGAAATCATACTCTAGGACGTGGGACATGGTCTGTAATGGGTAAACATTACACCCTAGCTAAACAAAGAAATCATACTCTAGGGCGTGGCACATGGTCTGTAATGGGTAAACATTACACCCTAGCTAAACAAAGAAATCATACTCTAGGGCGTGGCACATGGCCTGTAATGCGTAAACATTACATCCTAGCTAAACAAGGAAATCATACTCTAGGGCCTGGCACATGGTCTGTAATGGATAAACATTGCACCACAACGAAATGGTTTTATTTACAGAAAACCAGTTGAACTAAATTGCGATTCCAATATTCATTCAATGACATTTCAGTTGTTTCACGTCTGTTTGTTTCCCGTTTAATTAGTATAGGAAATAGCAACGTTTGAGAACAATTAATGAAAAATACTATACGCGAATTATTTGATGAGAGTGGCTTAATACCACATTGTGCATAGCATAAAAAGATAATTGCACAGGTTCAGTAAGAGAAAATTGATCGACCGATCGACCAATCATAAACAAGTATTTTTGTAGATGGGTCAGCATGGTATTATTTCGTATTCAATAAACGATGCGCACATGGGACTAATAACTGGCTGCAGATGGTTCTTAATGTTTGGAAACTGTATGTAAAGCAACTCTTTTCTCAAGCTCCCAATGTTTAGCAGAAAAAGACAAGAAGGAAAGAAAACACAACCCCTCATTCCTCCGGCTGTAAACCAATTAACAAGACAATATTGACTATGAATCGAACCACAGAATGTACATCACATTGTACGCCAAGCATGGCCGCTTTGATGTTCTTCGTGATCACCAACTTTATCTTAGCTGTACCAACAGCTGCTGCTAATGCTCTGGTTATCGTGGCCATTCTGACGACGTCTTCTTTACGAACACCGTCGTATCTTTTACTGACCAACCTCGCCTTCAATGATCTTGGAGTAGGAATATTTTGTCAACCAGGCTTTGCTGTCTTAGTGATCATGAGACTGTTTGGAGACTTTGAACCCTACTTACTTATATCAGTAAATTTTGTTTCAATTGTGTTGATGTATGTATCAGTGTTGACCGCTACAGCCATCAGCGTGGACAGGTACATGGCCATACGACTCAAGATGCGGTACAGATCAGTTGTCACACTACGAAGAGTGAGGTTGTTCTGTGTTTTTTCTTGGATTGCTCCTTTTGTAGTGTTAGTTTCTGGTATTTTAAGAATGCACTCTTTATTTGTAATAGGGCTTGTCGGTCTAACAGTGTGTTTGGTGGTGATTACGGTATCCTACACGATGTCGTTCAGAGCCCTTAAGATCCACTGTGCTCAGATCCAACCACAGGGTAACCAACAACCCAATAGTACAACACAGTCTAATGCCATCGACGTCCTCAAGTACAGAAAGCTTCTGAAGACAATGTTGTTGATAGTGATGTTTAATGTGGTTTGTTATATGTCTCTTTTGGGAATACTTGCAACGATGTTACACCCAGAACATGTCGGTGGATTGATTATGTCGGGACTGACGACTATTGCGGGTGCAAACTCGACTCTGAATCCCGTTATTTATCTGACAAGAATGAAGGACATTAGAAAAGCCTGTGTTCAGATACTTAGAAAACTGTTCAGATGTAAAGAACGTCAAAATGAAAATTAACTGTTGAAGCCTCGAAGTAGGAAATATTTTACTCGGACGGAGTTACGATGGTTCCTTGTTGTTTGTGGTCATAATCATAAACTGCGGAAATGATCTCTATAGCTTAGCTAGATTGATTAGATTTTCATATCAGCAGATGCTCATTTTACCTGAGTCGTTACCACAGTGGACAAAATATCCCCAAATCCAGTTTGTTTCAGTATCAGTATCAGTATCAGAGTTATTCCGCTATTTCCAACTATAAGTTGATCAGCAGGGACTATATAGTCTACACAGAGCCAAAGTTCTGATGTAGTAGTCCTTTTAGAACTTTTCTGTCTTGTGTAGATTTCTTAGCTTGGTGTTTATCAACATTAAGTAGTTGACTAATTTTGATCCATGGATCTCTAACATATTTAGCAGATGGAATTGCAAAGAGCAACTGTTTCGTTAAATTTGAATTTGGTCGTCTACAAACATGTGCAACTGTGTACTTCAAGTAGCGTATGTATATAAAATCACGAAGTGCCAGGGTTCCCACTATTCTCTCCAGGTCTGAGTTCCTATATTTAAAGGCAAACGTTTCTTCTCCGTAACTGTTCATTTTCCTTTTCCAACCATTCCGTACCATTCTTCTTAGTAAAACAACAACAAAAAATCCTTTTATTTTGCTTCGTGATCCGAAACTTCTGCATCTGTATCGTGGTTTTTTCACTATGTTAATTGACTGGGGGGGGAATTAAAGTTGAAATTTTCAACATGCGTTTTTTGCGGCTTGGCATTTTCACCGTTTTAGAAAATGATGCTTAACTTTTTTTCCTTTTAATTGAATTTTAGTAAATTTTGTAATTTTAGCTTAATTCAGCTCTCGGGTTTTAATGTTATGAAATAAAGTATCTATCTTTATCTATCTATCTAAAACACAGCATTGCATGTTCATGTAAAGGATCAGCAATAATAGCGCGCTTTGATTGGTCAAGAACTTCGAACTTCTCTCGATAATTAACTTCATACATCGTCGACGATCCGACTCACCGGATGTCATTTTGTGAAGAACAAATTAGAGACGTTAGAGGGTTAGACGTTCCGAGTCACATGATGTCATTTCGTGACAACAAAAAAAAAACACAGGGAAGCAATAATCAATTATGTACTGGAAGTCATTTTTTAAATTTGAAAATTTCTCGGGCTTTAATGTCATAAAATAAAGTATCTATCTATCTAAAAGCGTAATCAAATAAAAGAAACACAGCGTTGCATGTTCATGTAAACATATGCGTGCCCCATTGAAAAAAGTAAATAAATCACATGAACTTTAGATAGACCGATGTTGTTTATTTTCTTTCAAATAATTACATGTGTAAAAATACTAAAACAATTATTTCACTTAGGCTCAGTGATTATTGGGGAACATTTTCGTAAATGCCCTGAAATTGATTTATATTGCCAAAATGAGATCGAGAAAACTAATGCTTGCCATAAACTGCTGCTCTCTATCCTTACTTTTCCCGCGATTAGAAGTGTTTTGGAGCTTGTCTCAAGCGACCCGGAACAACGTCGCCGCATTTTTAAGAGCACTTAAAAATTGCATTTCACAATCAATTGTAAAATGAAACATTTTATGAAGAATTTTTTAATAGGATCCTACATTTCACTGACATATATTCTAGGCGAATGAATAATAGCTTGATTTGAATGCTTCTACTGCTCATCATACCGCACGCTTGGTGGGCATTTGGATGTCACTATTTACGTTAGATCATTCCAGTTTTTCAGTTTCTATTTCCATACAAATGTTTAAAATACCCCCTGCGATAAAAAGTGTTCATCGTTCCTACTCAAACACTAGCGAACCAATCGCAGTTTTCTCAATGGAATTGAAATCTTGTGCGACAAACAACTACATATAGTATTCGCTTAAAAGAGTACTACAAGGATTATGGGGCAATTTTCATTTATTGTCTAAGGACATTAAAAAAGCTAAGAAGAAAGAAGATAATGAAGTGATTTTCGTAAATCATTTGCATAGGACGGTTAAGAGTTTCATTACATATTCATTTAGTTTATTTCTCAAAATATATCTTCCCTATATCTTCTATATAGATGTACAGTCCTTGGATAAACATACCCTAGATGATCTCAGGGAACGCGCGCAAAGGATTGCTGTAGTTGATCAGGCTGTCCCTAGTTTCAGTTGTTTATCGGCGAAGAAAGAGCTATTTTATTTTGCGATAGTTTCATAAAAGAATCGAAACCACAACGCACCATACCCATAGGTAATCGTTATAAGAATAGGTAGAATTTTGAATGTATTGCTAGTCCATAACCTAGCTAGGGAAGCCAAGATTCAGAGTATTGTTTTCTGACTTTGGTCGCCCTTTTTATTTTCGATGGACCTTCTGATTAGATGTTTTCCTGCGCGATGACTGGCTGGTTTTTGATGGGCTGTCAAAACGAGATTATTATCATCACATCATCATCATCACCATCATCATCTTCTTTTACTTCTCCTTCTCAACGGTTACTGCAAATGTTTCTTAGTAACTCAGCAGAAGCATGTCTTACATCCCTCATTCTAGTCATGTAAATGATTGGATTCAGTGTAGAGTTTAGAGTCATGGTGGTTACTAAGCCCGCAAGGGTTGGCAAACCCGATGAAACCATGAAGTCACGAAAGGGTTTTGATTTGTACGACCCTGGTGCTGTAACTGTAACAAAAATACCTATCAGAGGCATATAACAAATACAAATTAAGATAACTATCATTATCATTGTCTTCAAGAGCTTTCTGTACTTGAGAACATCGATGGCATTGGACTGTGTTGTACTGTTGGGTTGTTGGTTACCCTGTGGTTGGGTCTGAGCACAGTGGATCTTAAGGGCTCTGAACGACATCGTGTAGCAATACAGGATTAAAGCCAAACAACATGTTTGTGACGCACCACCAATTGCACTGAAAGTGACCATATCTTTGTAAAGAGCAAATATCGAAACCATTGCAGTGAATGAAGAAATCCATATTATAGGAATAATACGCCTTATTCTTGGTACTGTGACAATAGTCTTATACCTCATCTTGAAGTCGTATGGCCAAGTACCTGTCTATACTGATGGCTGTTATGGTGAAGAGCGAAGCCCATGATGTCCAACTTAAAATGACATAACATGACATCAAAGCGTAACAACATAGCTCAGCATGTTTACTAAAAAACGAAAATATCATGGTGGCTAAAAGTGATTGCCCAAGAATTCCTATTACAAGATCACTGAAGGCAAGACTTGTCAGTAAAAGATACGACGGCGTTCGTAAAGAAGACGTCGTCATAATGGCCACGATAACCAGAACATTAGCAGCAGCTGTTGGTACAGCTAACACAGAGTTAAAGAAGCCAAGAAATATCAGACTACTATATCCGCTACTCGTAAAGTTATCAGATATATTATGGGCGATACTCGAGCATCTGTCTATGTACTTCATCTTGAACTATTCCTTCAGTAATTTACAGCCGAAGAAATTGGAAGCGATTATAATTTGGCTGCAAAACTGAATAGTAGCCTCTTTGCAAGCACTCTTCCTTCATTCTAACACATGACAGGTGCCTTTAAAGGCTACTAGCGATATCTCATTGGTTAGAATAAAGTGTTCATTCTCAGGGTATGGACCAACTGGCTTATCACTCTCATAATTAATAGACACCTCTATGGTAAAATGAGCAGTACTTATTGAAAGGCTTTAAGAAAAATCGCCTTATGGATCACAGAGTAATCAATCATTAACCGAAACGATTAATATAAGTCTCGCTTTCTGATTGTTTGGGAGTGCGTACTTTATGAGAACATATATCAGCACGTCCTTATACACTACGTTATCATCGCCAAAGGCGATAGATCATTTCGACATGGAAACGGTTTCTTTACATAAGAAAACAAAAGAATACAAAGAACATCGAATCAGTCTCAGCACGAAGGTCCATACTCTTGACGAGAAGAAGAAACACAAGTCATTCCAGCTATTCTTGGATCTTGGAATGACATATATCCTATCGCTTTTCGCCTATCGCCTATCACCTTTGGCGATGACAACGTTTTTTTGAATTAGGTGTATGCGCTATTTCGTTATTAGTATCGAAAAGTACAGCTTTCTTGATTTGTATTTCGTAAAAAGCTAAAAACAATTTGCCTGCTGTGCTATGCACAGATATATAAAGCCTCAAAGATAATATGCATAAAGCGCTTTGAGATGAGTAGAACACTCTAAAAGTGTTAACGAGCACTCTGATACGTGTCTGTCATGTTTCTCCTAACACGTTTCTCGTGTTCTGCCAATTCCTGCATACTTTATAAAATGTTATTTAAAAAAGGGCTGAATGGCGAATGTCGATCGGTGATTGGCGATTGCACGAACGCAAGGAACTGTGGGCATACATCTAAACACGAATATTCCAAGATGTTTTGAATAGTTTATTCGACTTTGGAAAAAAACTAAATATATGTCAATAATAACCTCTGTGTTAAACAAGAGAACCAATTAAAATGAAGAATGCAAACAATGCAATTTGAGTAGTTGAGCCAATAGTTGAACAAAAGACACGACGGCCATATTGGAGGATATAAAAAAATTATTCATTGACACTGATTCACTGGCCGCCTCGAAAACCATCAATTGACCCTGATGCTACGTATTTGGATTTTTGTTATTAAGAAATTTCACTTTGCACCCCGATGATAGTTCGATGACCCGAAAGTTAGGGAGGGACACAACAATTAACAATCTATCCCTTACTTGTTTTTGCGAGGGTAAAACTTAACACTGGGACAGTCGCTAACGCAACAAACCTGTGGCCCTCGTTCCAAGATCGAGTTTGAATTTAGGAATCAATTTTTGTCGAAATGTAGAAGAAACCACTTGAATCAAACTTTCTGAAAATGTTCCTGAAAATGTTCCTGAAAATGTATGAAGATCTCTCATTCATTTCCTTTCTTTATTTGTAGTTAATAGTTGAAAATAAGTTTATACGAAATACAGGAAAATGGAATCAAGTCACGTGAATCAAACTGTAAACCTCTTGGATTAATCATGTACTCAACTGAATATTACGCCTGATGAAGACTTGCAATAGCAGTGACAAAACGTCGCCGGCGGCGGTTCTCCCAACAGCCATAATCGTGAGTCAAATGAATAAATATAAAATTTTTGATTTATATCCACGATGTTCCAGTCTAGTGATAATGATGACGATGAAAATGATGTAGTTTTATTCATGGACTTAAGCCTATGCATCTAAACTTTTGAAGAATCTTGATGCAATGACCCGTCGAATGTCTCTCATCCTTGTCACGTAAATGATAGGATTTAACAAAGAATTTAGATTCACGATACTAACCAATCCTAAAATATATATCAGGGCATCCACTCTTTTCACACCAAAAACAGATAGAATACCAAACAGTGCGGAAAGTGCAATGTAGCAAATAAGAATCACCACCACAATCAAGATCATTGTCTTCAGTAGCTTTCTGTACTTGAGAACATCGATGGCATTGGACTGTGTTGTACTGTTGGGTTGTTCGGTTCACCCTGTGGTTGGATCTGAGCACAGTGGATCTTCAGGGCTCTGAACGACATCGTGTAGGATACCACAATCACAAGTAAAAATGTGACTAGAGAAATAGCTGCTACTACACCAAACATTTCTACTTCCATATCTAATACAGGCGGTATCATCATTAAAATGAAAGACGAAATCCACAACATAAACAGAAAACACCTTACTCTTCGTACTGTGACAATAGTCTTATACCTCATCTTAAGTCGTATGGCCAAGTACCTGTCCACACTGATGGCTGTTATGGTGAAGATTGAAGCCCAAGAAAGCAGACATGAAATGGCATAGCATGCCCAAAAAAGATGACAACCGGTATCGATGAAGCCATTCAAGAACGTGTACACCAATAAGGCAAGTAGTGGCTGACAAAATAGTCCCACTGCAAGATCACTGAAAGCAAGACTTGCCAGTAAAAGATACGACGGTGTTCGTAATGAAGACGTCGTCAGAATAGCCACGATAACCAGAGCATTAGCAGCAGTTGTTGGTACAGCTAACACAGAGTTGCTGACACCAAAGATAAACAGTGTCGTATTGTCGCTGCTTGTAAAAGAATGTGATATTTTATAAGTAACACTTATGCAGTTACCTGCCAAACTCATTTCTAAATATCCTTTTTCAGCACGAGTTGAAATGATCTATGACCTAAGAAAAGGATTGAGGTTCTGAGGCGGGCTCTTGAGAGTTCGTTAAAATATATAAACATCTGGCATCTTCTGAATTGCAAAACTCGTCATTCATTATACTTCAAAAGTAAATAAGCTCTGTATTATTAACCATATCTTACAATCCATACGAGCATACATATTTAAGAATAAATTCACTTATTTCAATAAAGTTAGTCGTATTACAATGAATGGTCTGAACCCAGGTGAATGGATATTTTTCGAAAGTAACAATATTTCTCGAAGAGATAATATTTATGTTATGATCATCCGGGTGGATGTAATCCTTAGAAGGACTGTTTGATGTGACTGACGTTTCGACAACCTGTGCGGAAGTCATCTTCAGAGTGAAGTGAAGAAAAAGTCAGATATGGGTCTTATTTATACTGCCACAATAAAAAATAGAACAATAGGTGAAGTTAAGAGATGATTCGCGTCGCTAACTTAATTGGCGTCATTTCGGCTTTGTTTAATAGCCTATCATATGGCGTGGGTAGTTTAATTGAGCGGTTGAATGGATTCAGCTCAAACTTAGTAAACTAGTTGCATTCCCTCTTGTTTGCAATGGCTGCTCGAAGAAACCGAATTTCGAATGAAGTCAGAGAGCGTCTTGTGAGGGCCTATGAAGACCCCACTGAAGATTATCTAATGGTTGCTGCTACATTGGGAGTAAACAAGAGGGAATGCAACTAGTGAGTTGATATTTATACCTAACGCCATGTTTTCTTTGTAAAGAACGGTTATATTCATGGGTTGTAAAAAATGTAAAGAAAGCTAAAATCCTACAATTCCCGTGTAAAAAGTAAAGTAATAATGTATTGCGCTAATGAATGTCCAAAAACCGTTATTGAATGTGTGGTTTTGTCTATTGATTGCACAAAGTCGCTAATGAAACTTCGAAAACGCTAATGAAACTGCACAAACATATTCATGATTGTCCAATGTTATGCTAAATTCCTTAATGAATGTTCCATCGCGCTCTTGAAACTCCGTTCGCGTTATTGTATGCCTCTTCGCGCTAATGATAATGTTTTTTCGCTTGAATGAATATTCCTTTGCGGTTAATGAACAGCAAAAGGTGTATTACTCTCTCGGTTTATTATACCTTTAAAGTTGAAAAATGTATCCAAAAACGGACGATTTTTCGTTCAGCGATTGATTCTGATGACATTAGGGTGATAAATTAAACCGCGCAAGAAGGGAAATGTCTAAATCATTCTCGCTTTTGAGGTTTTATTTCAACATTCTAACGCAAGGTGGTTTGATATTTAACAAAGGATTTGTTTACGAATGTTCTTTTGATCAATTGATGTCAATAGAAGATCATGTGAAAGATAATAATGGACCAAGATACAATACTATTCACCTGTGTGAGCGGATTTATCTATACTTTTTGCTGACACAACTGAGCATTAACGTTCTGTGTGAGCCTAGCTAGCATATATGGTCTCTAAAGGACTCAGAGCGAAACTATACAATCTCTTGGAAGATCATGGCACGCGCCCCAACGTATTCATGCTGAACAAAGCGTTGATGGAAAAGTACTTCCCCTGAGGAGAGAGAGCCTTGCGGTTCTCTTGAAACAGCGCTGTAGTGAAAATTCTATATATATATATATATATAATATAATATCTTAATAAAGGCCGATTCAATACAATTTTGCTTCCTTCCTTTCTTTTTCTTACTTTTGTGTGTGTTTTTCAGTTTGTGTGAAGAGCAGCGGGATTAAAAAATAAGACATATATCTTAATAAACACGCACGCAGAATTTTCATGGAATAGTACTGAATGAAAAAATAGGATTACCCCACTTGGTCAAAGTCATACATTGAATATTGCATGTGTTGATGAATTAAATAAGAATATTCGAGATAAACAATACAACTCCAATATTGGTTTAGAAATCGATAACGATAATTCCTCTCAGTTGCGGAATTCGCGTATAAAAATCAGAAATGTTGACAAATGTCAACTAACTTCCTGATAGTTATAAAAGATTTATTGTACTTTTCAATAAATAAAAGCAGCATTATATTGTCAATAAACAAGAAAGTCCACATGAAACTAACAATGAATCGAACATAGCCGCCATCCTGTCCCAGCCCCAGACCTCGCCAAGAGGTCTGGGACTAGTCTGTGTTAACTGGCCTTGTTTATTGAAGGCTCAAGTATGGCTGCCCAGAGAAATTATCGTGTTGTCATTTAATACTAATAACACTGTCTTACATTGTTGTAGATTTGCAACAGAGTTACTGGCAAAAAACATTATTATTCTTTGTTTTAAGATTTTGGAAATGGCCCATCCAGTTTTCTAAATGGCCCCTACATTTCGGATTGGTGGGCCCTTTAACCCCTGAAAGAAATTCCTGCTCAGAACACTGCATCGCAGTACAAAAGATGCAATTGATGTTCTCTCAAACAGAGAAAGCTCTTGAAGACAATGATACTGATTGTGGTGGTCATTTTTATTTTCCACTGACTTGCCCCTTGTTGGGGCCGGTGTATTTGCGATTTTATCTGCAGTGCCAGATTCAAATCGACTAGTTAGAATTTTATAGCTGTTTGTCTTTGTCCAATAATGGTTTGATCAACAACATGATCCAATCTAAACTCTATTTTGATCCATTATTTGCATGATAAGAATGAGGGAACTGAGACAAACTGGCGTACAGATATTGGCAATGACATTCAGATACAAAAAAGGGTTGTATCGTCGTGTACGGGAATTGTCAGGGGAATTCTATTCAAATGCAAATTTGGAGTAATCGGCTAGTAGTCGTACCCTACGATAGCATAAATTAAACTATAATAAATATTTATGTGCACATGCTAATGATACATCGTTTAAATATGACTCAAAAATGAGACCACCCAACCGAATTCGCTTCGTGGTCTAGTGGTTAGGTTTAGGGTTAGGGTTGGGGTTGGCATTGTAGTAGTCCTTTGGTGCCGAAGGTACCGAGTTCGATTCTTGGTGTCTTCACTTATTTTTTTTTCTAAGTGAGGAGAACCAACATTTCTAAGTCTCACTCGTGTGTTCGGAAACTCTATGACGCACTTTGTTAATCCGTACACGACGATAGACCCCAAAAAAGTGTAAAAATAAGAGAAAATTAATTTACCTAAGATTATTGTAGAAAAACTAATGCGGTGAAGGCTTCCTGAAGCTGCTTTAAAATGTCACCGGCACTGGCAATAAAGAAAAATAGCCTAAATATATTATTATCATTATTAATATTATTATATCAAAAACTGTCATAATCGTAAGTAGATAACAAGATGTTAAATAAAGATGTTTCTGTCAACATGAATAAGCTGAATGCAAAAGTAAATAAATTCTGGAGATTTGTGCTTAGAAATACTTAAATTATTAAGCAGTGCAAATAAATTACCTGTACCTGATCTTTCTTGAAAGTTTTATGCAGTTATTGAAGCAATATCGTTGAATGAAAACCACAACAGCTCAAACGTTTCTTAGCTAACTTTCCTCGTCTTTCAAAATGGCCGCGTCTCTCTCTAGTTCCCAGGATCCTCTCAATAGCAGGTTCAAAGGGGGAGGGGTAGGGATATGGTTCCTGGATTTGAGGATTTATTTAGATATAGGTTTTTTGAAATAGCTTAATAGAGTGCATTCAGTCAAACTGTTAAATAGTCAAATAGAGTGCTTTTAGTCTCACTGTTGAATAGTTAGATAAATTTATCTAACTTAGATAACTATTTAGTTGACGTCACGACGTCACCTAAAATAGTAAAAGCGCGCCAAATAACGGTCATGCTAATCCGGAGGGGTTGTTTTACCAGAGAATGAGTGAATAGACATTCATTCGTATCATCGTTTCTCCCCCTGATCTCAGTACCTGTTTACTCGTAGTTTCAAATTTATGTGACGTCAGCTAAAATAGTAAATAACTTATCTAATTTAGGTGACGTCACCTATTCAACAGTTTGACTGAATGCACTCTATCATAACGCACAACAAAGAGAACTCGAAACTGGAGCATAGCGTCTCAAAAGATAAAGTTTTCCCTGACTTTGATTAAAGTTATTGGAAAACTATTTTAAGAAAATTAATGGTAATTCACGGCTATTTATCAATTATTTATTCGAATTCATAAAAAGATAATATTGATAATGATTTATTATGCCATTATTCAAGATATTTTTTTTACGGTACGTGAAAATATCACGTGTTATATCTTAGTGGACAGATTCGATTGTCTTTCATTTTGAAGGACACACTTTTTTAAAACACTTGGGAATAAAATAAATTCATATCTCCAGGAGCCTTCTCGTCACTTTTGCACTGATAATTCAGGGGCAGATCCAGGAATTTTTTCAGGGGTTGTACCCCTTAGAATCAAAGGGAAAAAAACATTATTTAGTATTGGTTATCTTTGAAGTATAGAGCCACAAAGTCGAACCAGGGAGGGGTGCGCACCCCCAGGACCCCTTCCCTGGATCCGCCACCGTATTTGAAAATAATACAAAAAAGAACGTTTTTTATTATTTATTTTATTTTATTTTATTTTCTCTTTGCTTACTTAATTCTTTATTGATTTTCCATTCTCTGAAAGTTCAAATTAATCTAAACTTTTTGAATTTATTCCCCCGATCACTTCTTGGTTTAAGAGGCTACAACGCAAAATTGGTGAAATACTAAGTTAAAGTCAAAACAGTGAGAAGTAAGACAACAGCTGCCGGATCTTCAATTCAATCGGCAAAAAAGCCAAATTCAATCAAAATAAGAAGTGGAATTCTAAAATCGTTAGTGGGTACATAGAAAAGGATTTAAACCTAACTACTTTCAGTTGACGAAGGTAGGACGGCAAACTGAGAGAATGGACAGGCGTTCTTCAACCTTTTGTGGGGGCTGGTAACAAAAATGAAAGAACTTCAACCAAAACTACTTTGTATGAAGAAATTGAAAAGTCATTAAATACATCCACAAGTGCACAGAATTAGTCTCAGGTGTGGCAAATGAATTGTTAGATAACAAAGGCAAAAGTTCTTCCTATTTTGGAATTATTGACTCTTTGTGTGAGCTGTACCAACAGCTGTTGCTAATTGACTTCGTAATAGCTGTTCATAATTTTCGAGAGAGAAAATACAGCCTGCTGCTATCTTTGTTCTTTTTTATTTCCTATTACAAGCTGTGTTTCATTGGCTTCGATCTTTACCATAACAGCCATCGGTGGACAGGTATTTGGCCTTTTTTTTTATTATTTATTTTTTATCAATGGTTTCCCCGGTAGGTTTAGGAACTGGTATTGCAGCTTACAATCTTTAACTGTGTTTTGCATGTAACTCGTTTAACTATCAAATAAAGATTGAATAAAGAACTTGCAGAATAGTTAATGTAAAATAATCTTATCTGGATAAGGTGGGAATCGAACCCTATCTGATTAAAAAACTTTTTTTTTTAATCGATTCAATTGTGCCATACCCCCGAGACATCCGCAGAGCTGAGGCGGCGTATGGACTTCGGACCTGACGGCGATTAAATCCTTCTGCCCTTGGGTGTACGAATTACGCAAGAAAATGTTCTAGCCGAAGCATCAGGGGAGAGACCAGCCGGCCCCCAGACCATATCGGCTAATCCCTTGCATCTCTGCCACGCACGGAATCGGTTGAAAAACTGATGTTAAAAAGTCTTGTCTATTCGGTGCATTGTTTTCATGGCTAGTGTTATGCTGATTCACTTGGAACCGCGGTCCAGTGGAAAAACGTTGGCCTTCGCAATCAAAGATTGAGTCAAGCCCGATGAGTAAAGTTATTACTTGGATGGGTGACCTGAAATTTATATCTACTCACGCTTTTCTTTCCTTCTTTCTTTCCTTCTTTCTTTCTTTTTTTTTTTTTTTTTTTTTTTTTTTCTTTTTCTTCTTTCTTTCTTTCTTTCTTTATTCTTAAAAATTAATCATAAATTAATCATAGTTTAACTAACGTGTGCCTAGTAGGTATTTACTCGGAGTTCAATTAGCTGTGTTATATTTATTGAACTAATCATTTTTGATTCAGATGTTAAACAAACATTCCATATTCAACACACAAACGTCGACAGGTTTTCTCCAATTAAAAAAGACAATCAAGACAGGATAACAGCTTCAAATACAAATTCCGTTGAATCACAAGAGTGATTTACAGAAAATGAGGCGTCTAATGGACTTTGGACCTCACGACAATTAAAGCCGGTCCGCACTGTACGAATTACATAAATAAATCTTCATAAATACATATAAATAGATATAATGTAGATACCAGTAGTTAGAGTTATATATACAATTTTTTTTTTATTGTTCTTATTTTATTTATTTTTCTTAACTTATATCCTCTAGTTTTTTCTTTAACTGTTTTTGGATTAGTTTTTTAGTTTCTTTAAGTTTTGTATATTTTAAACAAGTTTTTTGTGAAGCGCCGTAGAGTCTTAGATGGCGCTATATAAATATCTAATAATAATAATAAATTACACAATTTCTAGCCCACGCACCAAGTGAGAGACAATAGTTGGCTTCCGTGTATCTCTACAACAAATCCCTTGCACTATCTCCTACGCACACAGTATGTCAGGGTAAAATAGATTAGTCTACCTTGTGCAAAAACTGTAGCCCAGATACCCTTTCCCTAGCTTACTATTATCAGCAAACACATAACAAAAATTTCTATGGCCTTTTGTGAATCAGTCCTTGTGATACATGAATGCACCATAACGACTGAAATCAGGACCAAAACCACCTAATCCACAATCTATCAATGTGATGAATGAGAAACCCAGTCAATAATAATGACAGAAAAACTTTCAATTTTTTAAATTACTTTTCAAAGCAATTTAAGGTTGTTTTCAAAGTTGTCGGTCGTGACACATCAAGTTAATCAGCTGCAGCTAGCTTGCGAAGCAAACGTACAGTATAAATATCAGCACGAAGCGGGGTATAGAATCAATGAACACACAAGCGCTACGTCCTTCTTGGTGGTCTGTGAAATTAGTATATCATGATGAAGAACACTGTGGTAATTCTTGTCCTGGTAGCTTTCGTTAAAGCTAAACCATGCCGTAAGTAAATGTTATAATTATTTTTCTTTTTCAAATTTAAATTTGAATCACGAGATGCGTTCCTAACTTAGCAAATATACCATTGTGTTCATTCGCACTTAATAACACTGAACATGCGTATTAAACAACTTTTCTATTTTCTATCTTTTGTGAAACTAGAGGTTCCGAGAAGATTGAGTGGAGACTTCAACGTGGTATGCTTCACAGTTCCCTTCCTTGCCTCCTTGCCTCCTTGCCTCCTTGCCTCCTTGCCTCCTTGCCTCCTTGCCTCCTTGCCTCCTTGCCTCCTTGCCTCCTTGCCTCCTTGCCTCCTTGCCTCCTTGCCTCCTTGCCTCCTTGCCTCCTTGCCTCCTTGCCTCCTTGCCTCCTTGCCTCCTTGCCTCCTTGCCTCCTTGCCTCCTTGCCTCCTTGCCTCCTTGCCTCCTTGCCTCCTTGCCTCCTTGCCTCCTTGCCTCCTTGCCTCCTTGCCTCCTTGCCTCCTTGCCTCCTTGCCTCCTTGCCTCCTTGCCTCCTTGCCTCCTTGCCTCCTTGCCTCCTTGCCTCCTTGCCTCCTTGCCTCCTTGCCTCCTTGCCTCCTTGCCTCCTTGCCTCCTTGCCTCCTTGCCTCCTTGCCTCCTTGCCTCCTTGCCTCCTTGCCTCCTTGCCTCCTTGCCTCCTTGCCTTCTTGTCTCCTTGCCTCCTTGTCTCCTTGTCTTCTTGCTTTCTGGCTTGTTCGCTTAGCTAAGTTCGTATGTTTTTCATTGATATTTTTCACAGTTCACTTTCAATGTCGATGAAGGAAAAATGGTCAGCATTTTAGATGGAACAACGTATATCGACCAAGAACACAAACGTATCCGCATTGAAGGTCATTTCGGCGAGACAAATAAGTTCAAAGTAATCCAACTTTTTGACAAGGTGAGGACTGAGATCATTTAATACTCCATTTTACATCTCCGTTAGTGACCATGAATAATACGAGAAGAATTCTGTAGAACAGTCAAGCCAGAAACGGTCTTCTGTACTTGGCGGCATGCTGGATGATAGCTATGGCATTTTCAGCTTGGACGTAACATTTTTCAATTTCAAAAGACCACGTGTCATTCCCTTAGAAACGACGATGCTAGGTTTGAGTTGCATCCATATTTATGTGTCTTCTCAAGCGCAACTGTTAAACATAGAAATGATATTCAAGAGAATGACATGTGGTCTGAAATGGGAAAGAAATTATGCCCACGCAGAAAAGGTTGCTTTTTTATTTTATCGTCATCACTGAATTATTTTCTAGAGAAAAACTGAAGCCCACACATAAGACAACTAGAAAGAAAGGTTTTTAAGTTCCATCATGAAATAACTTGCACTTTTGTTGCGCAGAGGATCCAATATGTCATTTCTGAAGGACAGTGCGACACTATGCCCGTCACTGGACAATTCAATGGCATGAACCTTCCAGCCAATGCAAGCATAGTTGATAAAGGACGTATTGGTCCAGCTTCAGATGGCTTAAATATCTTCAGATATGCTGAGATAAGCTCTAAAGGTATATACGTATATGTTTACATGTTATGTTTTGCTTATAGGAGGTTGAATATAGAAAAACATATACTAGCGACCTCATTCTATGGACCCCTGAAACAGCATCCTGGCAGATCAAAGTCAGGGTGTGGATAACTCACAGATTGCCGATTTACTTTTTGCCTTTGTTTTGTTTGTTTTCGTCGTTATTTATTTGTTTATTTTTGCTTTTCTCTTCTTCTTCCTTTTTTTTTTTTTTTTTTTTTTTTTTTTTTTTTGCTTTTTTGCTATTTTTTTAAATTTGTTTCGTTTTGTTCAGGAAAGTATCTTGAGACAGTCACTCAGAAAGACTGCATAACCACATCTAAAGTTGGAGTAACTAAAGTCGAGGGAGTGAACTACATCGTTTATTTGAGGTGATTTAGTGGTCTGTACATTTGACAGAAGTTGGCAGTCATCACATGATGACTCGTTAATACCAACCATTGTGATGGTTATTTATCTCCGAGAAGAAACACCTATAAAAAGACCAGCCTTATACAGCTCCTAGTTATTGGTCAGTTATCAAAGTTTTAAAATATTCGACGATAACAATATGGCACAGTAGAGTGCCGGCTACGACACAACCAAGGCCCTGACCCAGACAAATTTTCATACAAATTAGCCAATCACGATTGAGTATTTAAACAATAGAATATGTACCAATTTTCATCTTTTTTCCTTTAAAAGCATATATCTTACTTTATGCGAGTGTTTGTATGTTCAGAAGTGAACAAGTGTCTTTTTTTTTTTGACACATGAGTAACTTTTTGATTTCTTCTTTAATAGCTTCACTGGATCATCGTTGGATTTCGATGATGCCGTCTTTGACGTGCCATCAGAATGCAGAGAGGTTCCCGGCGCAAGATCTCGTAGGTCAATCAAGTGGTTTTTGGACAACCTCAAGCACTTCATTGGGGCTTGACAAATGTTGAAGAAAGTCTGTCAGTAGCAAATAACAAATGAAGTAACTGGAAATAGCTAGTTGTTTAGAGTCGTATGAGCCAGGAAAATAAAGGGCAAATAAAAAAGCTTAAACTTATTTGACAAATGTAATGCGTTTAACAACAAATAGGCGAAGCACGGACGAATTCTAACCAAACCACCCATGTATATACACTGTATCAACACATTAACATACATATATCAGCTGTCATGGGTCTCTTCAGCTATAGTAGAACCAAACCACCCATACATATACACTGTATCAACACATCCATATACATTTATCAGCTGTCATGGGTCTCTTCAGCTATAGTAGAACCAAACCACCCATGTATATACACTGTATCAACACATTAACATACATATATCAGCTGTCATGGGTCTCTTCAGCTATAGTAGAACCAAACCACCCATACATATACACTGTATCAACACATCCATATACATTTATCCTCTGTCATGGGTCTCTTCAGCTATATATAGTTGAACCAAACCACCCATACATATACACTGTATCAACACATCCATATACATTTATCCGCTGTCATGGGTCTCTTCAGCTATAGTTGAACCAAACCATCCATACATATACACTGTATCAACACATCCATATACATTTATCCGCTGCCATGGGTCTCTTCAGCTATAGTTGAACCAAACCATCCATACATATAAACTGTATCAACACATCCATATACATTTGTCCGCTGTCATGGGTCTCTTCAGCTATAGTAGAACCAAACCACCCATACATATACACTGTATCAACACATCCATATACATTTATCCGCTGTCATGGGTCTCTTCAGCTATAGTAGAACCAAACCATCCATACATATACACATCAGCACATGCGGTCCCATTATTCTTGTCTTCGAAAACGTCTCGAAGATCCTGTCCGTACCAGATGCGATACTCTTGACCAGCGGCCACCTTCATTGGAGTAGTGAAATTTGGAAAAATCAGTTCAGGAGACTGAGAAGTAAATTCCCCAGGAAGAATGTATGCTAGGATATTAGGTTTTTCAATAAATTCATCTTGCGGTAAAATCTTCTGGTTTTTGTCGTTGGTGATAATTGTCATAAGTCTGTCAGGAAAAGTTTTGTTCGCACCGCTGACGTAAGCCCCACATCCCCAATTGCTACTCGCTGATTGGTGTTTATAATTGCACGTGACATATCCAAAGAGATGAACCAGCTTGATGGCGGTGATTGTTCCATTTTGTTTGATGTCAAATCGTCCATATGAAGAATTCTTTGCTCCGAAACACACAGGACTTGAGTTAATCTTTAACCAAGTTTTCTCAGCTTCCTCACGGTCGGGGATGGGTAAGAGCTGAAACGAATTAAAGCAAAAGGTTCCGTCTTGATGAAAAAGTAGTTGAAAATGTAATACAATGACAGAACCACGCGGTAAGATCAGTTGGTAAGAGCGGCGGTCTGTTGTGCGGGAGGTCGTGGTTCAAGCCTCGACCGGACCAACACTCAGGGTCTTAAAATAACTGAGGAGAAGGTGCTGCCTTTGTAATAATATCTGCAAATGGTTAGACCTTCAAGTCTTCTCGGACAAGGACTTTAAACCGTAGGCTTAAATGTCCCCCATTTTACCAACAGTAAAATGGGGGACATAAAAGAACTACTGAGGGCGTAAAAAGAAACCCTGGCAGTGACCACCCTCAGTGCCTACACTTCATACTGATCATCTCTCATGTTTGTAAATTGCTATAGCAATCTGTTATTCACAACTCCATGTAAAAAAGGGCCTAATTGGAAAAAAGGCTTGCCTTTATAAGTAACCCATTAATTATTATTATTATTACTTTATTATAGAACAAGAACAAGAACAATAATTGTATTTTGTACGTAACTGAAGTTAGAGATGAATGAGTGAACGAAATATTTACGTTACAGAAATAAAAATGGGCTATGTAAGCGATAGCTGACAATTATGGGCACTATTGCGGCCAAAAAGTTTCAAAAATCTTACTCTGAATCATGAAAATGTCATTTTCATTGAATTTCCATAATATTTTTAATATATTCCCTTGAAATTCCCAAAAATGTTCAGTGCACCGAATTTCCAGCATATTTCCATGAAATTCCCAAACCTTAAAAATCATTTTCATACAATGTTTATAGGCTGGAAATGTGGACTCCTAATTTATATATTTTGAATATTTCTTCCAGTCCAACATAAACCTAGATGACCTAAAATCAATTTGCTTACCTCCAATACTTGCAATCGAATATAGTGATGATAAACATCAGAAGGTTTCAAGAGTTGACCAGACTGGTCTTCATTGTTGCTAAGCAAAACGCATTCATACAAGCCATTTTGCTTTGGCTGGTGAGAGAAGTTCAACGAGAAGCACTCAGGCAAACGCTGGCACTGCCAGCAACATCGTAAGATACTGGAAACCAAAATGCGTTGAATCGTGTTTCCCTCCAGCGATCCGCTGAATGGAACTTTTGTGAACGCTGTTTGTACATTATCCTGAGCCAATGTAAAACAAAAGTAACCCAAATATATGAAGATGAAAAGCAAACACTCTGTGTTTCTTTGGTGATGAATCATGACTAACTATTTTGCTGTAGTTTTTTAAAACTCTATGGGGAAAATTGAATTTGTCCTGTTTCGAATTTACAGATTAAAAAAAGGATTAGGAGCGCCTGAAACTGAAAACCTAGGAACCTCTTTCAAAAACGTCATAGCAATAATTAGCGTCAAAAGTAAAGACTGATTAAGATGATTGCTACTTGCTTAGTTGCAGTTGTCGCCATAGGTGTCACAATAAACTTTACAGTAGCTTGACTAAATGAATTAATGCGTCAAGATATAAGGTTGTAATATTTAAATAAATAAAATAAGAAAAAAAAAAAGAAAAAAGGTTGTAATATTCATTAGGGAGAATAATTGGTGGGTCGGTGTCCACTCATAGAACGAAGCTTGGGATTGGATAAAATAACAAAAACAAAGAAAGCATGGATTATGTTGAACAATGTGTATTATTCTACATGTGAGCAGCGTTCTTTGTTTCATCTCACCATTCATTGTTTGTTCATCCACTCCCAAGCTTCGTTCTGCCTGTTATGTGTGTTACCCTAATCGGTCTTAGAACCCAAAGCTAGAAAACCCCAGAATCGAGAGAGAGACTTGATAAACTTTATTTATGTATGATGTCAAATCCAGAAATCAAACCTGAAACCCAAGAGGCCAGAGGCGATTGTACTAACGGTACTGTACATTTGCTGCCATTCTGCTACCTGTAGGAGGTGTGGCGTCGTCAAATATTAGGGACAAGATGAATTTGAAAGACATGATAGGTCTAAATGCTCATTGATTTTTCATGAATTATTGAAGTATGATCTGTTAACGTTAGAGGAGGAGTAGCAAATGCTATCCCAAAATGCCTTTGCGTGCTTAGTTCTTTAGCTTAGCATTTGCTACTCCTCCTCTAACGTTAACAGATCATACTTCAATAATTCATGAATAATAAATGAGCATGTAGACCTATCATGTCTTTCAAATTCATCTTGTGCATGGATCTTTATACTTGATAAAAGATCAACATGGATCGATGGATATCTTTGTGTGTGTGGATTTTGAAATCTTTCTAAAGCACTAAAAGAGTACAAGAGAATGGCACGAATATGGACCTTAAATGCTCATTAAACATTCATGAGTTTTGAAGTCGTTTAATAAACTCGCAGATCGTGTTTTATCGTGTCTAAAACCACTCGCCTGCTCCTCGTTATTTTAAAGCTAATAAAACACTCCTGCTCGTTTATTAAGAGAGAACTTTTTTCGTATTCCAGCAGTGAGCGCAGAAAAGAGTGTTGCCGCCGGCCAAAACGGAAAAATTGGGATCAAAACTCATACGAAAGTCTAGTTTTTGGCGGTTTTTGCCATCATTGCTCGTTATTATAAAACATTTCATCTTAAACTATACTTATGTTCATTCTTGTAATCGCAAACAACTCTACAAACTAATACTTGTTTTGAAGGTTATTCATTTCTATCGCAGGGTATTTTTCTTCTGTTACCAAGAGACAGAAATTATCAGATATTCTTGCTAATAATAATAATAATAATAATAATAATAATAATAATAATAATAATAATAATAATAATCTTTTTTCATGGAAACATAACAACGGTATCTAAGGGGAATCGGAACCATTAATTAGTTACAAGGGGTAATGATTTTTTTTACCAAATACGCGAACAACTGTGTAATCATTCCCGAAAGAAAGGTTCAAATACAAATCACAACCAGAACTAAAAATTAATTAAAAGACCATTAATTTGCTGATACTATTCAGCTGAAG
The DNA here is from genome assembly GCA_011057435.1 of Actinia equina. NCBI lineage: Eukaryota > Metazoa > Cnidaria > Anthozoa > Actiniaria > Actiniidae > Actinia > Actinia equina. The sequence continues at coordinate 154,118 of WHPX01000113.1, read as the reverse complement.
TTAATCAATGGTTTCGTGTGCTTTGTGAAAGCCCGCGAACTTCACCCCCAAGATAATACTGGAATAAAAGTATCTCTGAACAAAATAATGCTAAAAAAGGCCATGTTATTTAAACAGATAAAAGGTTAACAGCTTCCAAAAAAACTAGAAAGCTTAAAATGCTTGGAATTTGGATTCCTGATAATCAGTCCTAGTAAAAGGGTCATTTTAGGCGTTGAAGATATACCAGTTGTATCGGGCAAGTACCTAAGTTCATGTACGAGTTGTTTAAAGAAGGCTGCACATTCTTAGAACGCTCCGTAGTTACCTGGTAATTAAATAAATAGTTAAATCTAATTTGTTTATGCTGTAGCTTGTCATACGGGCTTAAAAGAATTACAAATTGCAATTATGCGATGTGTTTGTCCATCTGTATTTGATTCAATGTTTGTTTACACATATGAGTATAAATAAAGGACCTATAAGCAGAATAGATTCACTCTCAGAAAGCAGAAAGTTCCTTTTGGGTGTATCAAACGAAGTTCGTCCAGAATCAAAATGAAGACACTTTTGGCGGGAATTCTGATGCTGGTTGTGGCCGCTAATGCTAAAAAACCATGCGGTAAGTAAGCTAGAACTCGTAGTTTGATGAAATAAGGCGTTAATTGCTGTTTTGGTATCTCTAGTTTGGCTCAGTTGGTAAGAGCGCAGGTCTCGGTTGTGCAAGAAGAGGCCGTGCTTTGAGTCACGGCCGGATCTCACTCAGGGTTTTGAAATAACTGAGAAGGTGCTGCCTTTGCAATAAGATCTGAAAACGGTTAGCCCTTCAGGTCTTCTGGATTAAGAAGACATATAGGTCCTGTTTGTCTTTACTTACTGCTATCCTGTAGACACACTCTAACCCCACTGATGATTGTAGACTGCGTTCCAACAAACTCGTTGCCAAAGCACCTTCGTCTTTTGGTCCTTTGTGAGCACAATGTCAGCTCCATGAAAGCTTCGAAGCTACTCCTTCTCCGCTTTGCAACTCGTTTCCACTGTACTCAACAAACACTTCCTGACTGTTTTAATATCTATCCTTAAGCAGGGCCTAGTTAATTTATTTAACTACTTCATTTAGAAATCGAAAAAAAAATATCGAAATGGCTTTCTAAAGTGGATTTTTTCTGTTTCTATTGTAGAGGTACCAAAGCGATCTTTTGGAGACTACATTGTGGTAAGTTAAACAAGATTTGTTCAGCGGTGTAGCGATGTATGTTTGTGAAAAACAAAATTTCAGCTTGCAGCGTGAGTTCGCATGTTTATGGAAATGGAGTAACTACGAACTCCAGATCTATCTCTTTTCCTCAGTCTACTTACAACATTGATGCGGACAAGTTTGTCATGGTTTCTGGTGGGAAGATATACTATGATGCAAATAACAAGCGCATTCGAGTGGAGGGGGAACACGAAGACAAAAAGTATACAGTATTAATCTTCTATGAAGAGGTATTGTAGAATTTTAAATAAACATTATATTTTGAGTGTTTTTTCTTTCTCTCGAATTTGTGGTACATTTTGGATGAGCGCAAAGCGTTGAAAAAACATACACTTCAACAATAACAGCAGCAGTTCTGTTTTCCTCGACATGCACTATTTCCTTAGATATTGTCTCTTTTCTTTGTTTTTGTGTTGTGTTGTGTCGTGTCGTGTCGTGTCGTGTCGTGTCGTGTCGTGTCGTGTCGTGTCGTGTCGTGTTGTGTCGTGTCGTGTCGTGTCGTGTCGTGTCGTGTCGTGTCGTGTCGTGTCGTGTCGTGTCGTGTCGTGTCGTGTTGTGTTGTGTTGTGTTGTGTCGTGTTGTGTTGTGTTGTGTTGTGTTGTGTTGTGTCGTGTCGTGTCGTGTCGTGTCGTGTCGTGTCGTGTCGTGTCGTGTCGTGTCGTGTCGTGTCGTGTCGTGTTGTGTTGTGTTGTGTTGTGTTGTGTTGTGTCGTGTTGTGTTGTGTTGTGTCGTGTCGTGTTGTGTCGTGTCGTGTCGTGTTGTGTTGTGTTGTGTTGTGTTGTGTTGTGTCGTGTCGTGTCGTGTCGTGTCGTGTCGTGTCGTGTCGTGTCGTGTCGTGTTGTGTTGTGTTGTGTTGTGTTGTGTTGTGTTGTGTTGTGTTGTGTTGTGTTGTGTTGTGTTGTGTCGTGTTGTGTCGTGTTCGTGTTGTGTTGTGTAATATTTTGTGTATTTCGATGCTCACAGGCCAAACAGTACGTGATGGGCGAGGGTTACTGCTATACTATGCCCTCTAAAGGAGACTTCCAAGACATTAGCATTCCTGATGACGCACATTTGGTCAATGCAGGACGCATCGGTACAGCTTCCAACGGTCTGTACATCAACAGATATACTGTAGAAAAAGATGGAGGTAAACAGCTTTCTTTCTTTTTTTCTATTTGTTTAACTGTCTCAAGTGTTATTTTCATATGTTATATGTTCAATTTATTATTCTTATAGTAAGGTATGGTGATGATACTTACTTGGTATTTTAGGCAAAGGCATCGTGACTGTCACGCAAAAGGATTGTGTGATTATCGAGCTCTGTAGCGTTATCAAAACACGACGGAGCCAATTATCTCACTTACTTCAGGTATGTAAGTCATAACTAATGTATAAGCATTTTTCTACAAGAGGACACATAGTCTATAAATTCAGTACTACTAGCTCCTGCTGGAGTAAGGTCTTTTGTTTGTTTTCACCAGGAGATCGGCTCCTAAGGCAAAAAGCAAAGAAAAAACAACACAATAAAAAAAGTCAATTCAAATATGTCCTTCAGTAGAGTTACCCTGCCTCTAAGAGGCCTAAAGCTCACCATTAAAGGCTGCGTTCATAATGTATTAATGTAATATATAATGTTAATTTAAAATATTCAGAATAATTCTTAACACCTCCCCCCCTATCATACAAAAAAATGCGATCCCCCCAAAGCAACGTTTGTAGCTTCTTACAACAATTGTGCATCTACTCCCCCCCCCCCCCCATTTTTCTGATAAAAATTTGCCCATCCCCCCTTTTTCCTACCAAATGTTTTTCCGATTCCCCCCTCAATTTCACCTCCCCCCCCCCCCCCCCCCATCTACCATACATTATGAACGCAGGCTAAACATTAGAGCAAGGGGAATGCCACTCTATCCTATGCAAACGCTTCTTTATTAAGGTGATATGATAAGAACGTAGACATGAACAGCCTGACATTACACTTTACTAAAATCTCCATATTAATTCCATTTTTCATATTTATCTTTCCACAGCATGACTAACGTAAGCCTTGATTTTGAAGAAAGCGTTTTCAACAAGCCAAAGGAATGCCAGAGTTTGCCAGGCGCTAAAGCTCGTCGATCTGTTGGAGGTGTCTGGGAAAACATCCAGGGGGTGATTGACTCCATCTAAGACAAAACACTACATGTATGATTCGCGCATATATATCCTATTCATGTATCCAAAAGACCGCGTGACATTGGTGTTGATCAACATGATAACGGTTAATTGTACGTTATAGTGGGACGAATTAAAAAATGAATTTTGATTTGAATCATTCTGCTGTTTTTTTAATTCTAATATACAATATTAAATGTTCACGAATTAACAAAACCTAATAAACCTTTCTTTCATCCTGCTTTCCTTTTTTTCTTCCTCTCTTCCTTCCTTTCTTCCTTCCTTCCTTTTCTTTGTTTTTCTTTTTTTTCTTCCTTTCCTCCTATGCCTACATCCTTTCTCATTTTTCCTTCCTCCCTCCGTTTCCGATTCTCGTCTTCTTCCTATGATTCTTTCCCTTCTACTTTTTTTTTCCTTTTCTTTCCTTTAATCTTTAAGATAATGTTTTGAACATGCTCGTGCGTTACGCTTTCGAAATTTAATAAGCTCATTTAAAAATTAGACATAGAGCTTAAAATTATCTCCAAGCAGTCACCCTTTAATAACATTCTTTTTCTAGAAACGACACTTTATGACATGCGATCCATGGCGTCAAAGGTTAGGTGAATACTCCAGTATCGAATTCTGCTCAGGACTAACCACAATTTTGTGTAGAATATTTATGTGTTCCAGTGAAGGTCTGTGGAATTTCAAAGTGTTTGTATTGCTGAAGTTATGCATTCTTTAGTTTACCGTTGGTCAGTTTTGAATATACCAAAGCAAAAATTAGGCTATAAACTCCGAGAAAATTAGTCTGTAATCAAGAATCACAGTGGTATTTATTGTACGAATACTATACCCCAGTTTCCCTCGACTGACCAGGTATAAAAGTTTTTACCCGCTATCTTGTTACATAGCCCATCCTTTTAGTCCGTTTGTAAGAAGTGATCAAGTGCCCGCCTCACTCATCATCTCGATAAGCAATATGCCTCTCAAACATGAACCTCTCAGGACCGACTGATACATTCTACACAACTAATGCACTGCGATAACGACTGAAACTACCTATTGACAAAGATCTACAACGATAATTTCCTGGATGAGTTCGTGAGCCCCGACCAGACTTGTAGTGAATATCGCAAAATAATGATAATTATCAATAATTAAGCTGAACTGAGAAGGCAGCTTCACACAAGCACACTTCCAAGCAGATGGAAAGATTCAAGATTAAATTAAATTTTCACTTGCAAAAAAAAAAAAAAAAAAAAACTTTTGCAAGTATTCAGTCAGCATTAATGGCATGATTATTCAGTAAACACTGATTCTTGCTTTACCAGTATGGTAGACTCAGTTATGGTTGAACGTTTATTGGCTAACAATGACGTCTTTTCTGCTGATCCGTTTTCCATTAGGCTAATGGGTTTTAGGATCGATTCTTTTATTAGCATATAAGTGGAGGAGGAGTCGATCATTAAAAACACGGACAACTAATACCACGGTACTGTACACACGCGACACAACTGCGTCTATTTTATGACTTACCCCATAAAATACTATCCAAGTCAATGTGCGAAACTGCAAATTCACTGAAGTCCCGGGATCAACGAAAGTAGTGAAACCACTGGTAAGATTTTGAATCATTCCCCACGATCGTTTAACAGACGAAGCTCAGTCATTCATATATCCTGAACATACACTTTTCTTGTGTATGCTAGAGATAATACGGTCGAAAACGTCTGTTATGTAAGGTGACAATTTCGTTATGAATCCATAAAAAAAATTCCAATTAACTACTTATTTTAGCATCAGTGTAATGCGCTGAAACCAATCCATAAAACCATCAGATTCGGACTTCCATCGTTGGCAAACTTGACAAAATGGCTAGGACATTGAACGGTCTTCTTGGACTAAGACAAGCCATAACGTCAAGCGAGTATTCATAGTACCACTATACGCGTCAAGACACTTCGGTGACTTCTACTTAAAAAATAACTGCGAAGTATTTTTGATCCAAATGACTCGTAAATTATACTTAGCTTAAAGATGTTTCAGTCAAGAACAAGAATAGCTTCTTCGTATTACTGATGGAAAACGGAAGCCATTTGTCACTGAACTGAAGCTGGCACTCCGGTCTAGCACAGATTGGTTTGCGATTCGCTGCCGACAGGTACATAAATCGTTCAAGGAATTAGCCTCGAACTTATGTCAACAGCAAAATCAATCTCTAAGCTGAAATTCAAAATCATAATATGACAAGAACGACAATTTTGAAGGAGATCATTGGTGCATAGCTCAAATGCACTAGGCGCGAGTCTGCCAAAAAAAATAACACTAAATCTTTCTCCCTCCAACCTACTTTCCTTAGTCAGTATTAGAAAACTAAGTGTCAAGAATATAGTACAAAATATTACAAACAATTACATAGCTTACCAAATACTTACTTTTATTAGTGATAAGTTCTATTCAAATTTCATAGCAAAATTAAGACTAGCTTGAGGTGATGGTTGAACCTGATGAACATTGAAACGCTGTTACATCAAAACCCCATTCAGAAGATCCTGAAGTTTCCCAATTCTTTCCTCCTCTGATATATCAATTATCTTCTGAAGCGCAAAGCGAAAATCTGTCATGTAAATCCGTGAGGTAGAAATGTGTAGTTTTTAGGGAGATATTTTAGGGAGATTTTTTGGAGAGTTCGAAGTGAAAATAGTGCTGGAATAGCTTCTGACCCATAAGGCATAGAATCACACAGTGCTGACGATTACGTACTAGCAGAACATATATATTACTTATTTCTATCAGTATTTTAAACACTTGTAATTGTTGCTATAAACGAAAGTGACAGTTCGCCGTTAAAACTAAACATCCAGGCGCTTAGAAGGCTTAGTTGGCCATTGGGTTGAGTTGACAATCATGCATGACACATGCTTTTGATTGACAAGTTGAAGTAATAATATCTTGAACATGTCAGTCATCTTGAGAGTTTAACGAAGGGTTGGTGTCAGTTTGCGATCTGTAGATAACCTTAAGACACGTGAATTTATCTCTCTAGTAAAGTGGATCGGCTAGAAGGATTACCAGCTTGAATCCTTAAAGTAATATTTCTATACGAGTTGTTTTTTTTTTTCACTTTTACAATTCGACTGAGAAAAGACTTCTATCAGTATTAGCACCAAAGCTACTATTATTTTTTTTATTTTATATTTTTTTAATATCTTTTTTACGATTCCTTGTTAACACTTTTTTTATTCTTTTTCAAATATGATTATGAACCCGACAAAAAATATCCTTGCTCTCAAGCGAAGCTTTAAAAATTCACTTCTAATTGCAAAACTACTTTTACATTGTCTTAGAAGCCGGATTTATAGAATATAAGCACACGCAAAATTATGAAATACACTACTTTAGCTAAAATTTGCAAAGAGAAGCATTTCTCCGCGAATCGTTAATTTTCGCTTCGAAAATTGTACAATTAATAATTTTTGTTATCAAAACGTTTCGTAATTTTATCATCTTCGTTAGTATTATACTACATTTTATTTGCTATCAATTTTTTCCAATTTTTCATACCAATATTTCATTCTATTCTCTTAATCGAGTTTACTTTATTTTTTTATTCATTGTTATTTGTGACCTAGGGTCATTTATGGCTTTACACCACTTTTTGCCGCAGAATATATAAAAACACTAATTACAATACATCTTAAAACTCCAAACTAACATGACAGCAGGAGTGGCATAATCTCTTAATGCAACACTGATAAATATCGTATATTATCGGATTACGTGCAATATTCCTTATCATAATACCTTCCTATAAGGATTTACATTATACTTAAGGTTCAAATAAAAACAAAGGAAAAACTGTTGTTTCAAAATATCATTATTTTTGCATAATCATTAACTCGCCATCCTATTAATATGTCTTCAAAATATATATTTCAGTTCTCCAATATTTTTTTTATATACTTGAAAAACATTGAAACATTTTTGAAAAACGTTATACTTATTTCAGGTTTGGCTTCCCTTTCTTTCTTTTCTTTTCTTTTTTTTTTTTCTTCTTCCTTAATTATTTTTATTTTATTTTTTTCTATTCTTTTTTTCCCTCTTTTTTAACTTTTTTTTCTCGTGTCTACTCGTTGCTGCCATCGCAAGGGGGCTTTTGTCTCCTGCGTTTAGTTTATTTCAGCTAGTGTTGAGCGCCCAAATGGTTAATAATATAACTGAATATACCTATTGTTCTTTCAAAAACATCTGGCACCATCTACCTCGTAAAAACAAACAATATATTCATTCGGTTGGAAAGTTTGCAGTAGTTTCTTTGAAGAATCCGCAGCGTCAACAACTGCTACAAAAGTAAGTCATCCACTGAAAATTCATACCAGTTTATAAAAAAAAAGTTTTAGTAATTTAGAATTGACTGTTTTTAACACCGAAAGTCAACACTATAGTACTTTTCTTTCGAAATATAAATTCAGTTCAGGCCGAATATCTTTTGTTGGTGGACCCATTGAAGTTCCTAGTAAATTCCTGTATCAATGTCGAGTGAGATGGCTTGGCCTTGTTTTTTCTTCTTCTGATGACAGTAATGAAAAAATATGTCAAGAAAATGACATCATTATATATATATATAACTTAGAATGTAATCTTTTTCATTTGAGTGATAGGTTCATATTCAATATTCTCTCATCAAAGTAGGGCGTTCTATATTGATTTTGTACAAAGAATCAACTATCATCAACTAGAAAGCTTTCCTTTTAATTTAAAAGTTCATTTCCCAGGAATGATTGAGAATAATTCTTTCATATTTTCGAAATTTTCTCGAGCGAATATGATCAAGGCAGAGTGATAATAGCCTATCAATATTTCTACAAACATCTAATATCTTCCATCCAATATCACATATTTGTTATTCTGATTGGCATTACCTTCAAAGCTAATCGCAACTCGGATTGACATTTTAAGAGTTCTAGACTTTGATAGATGCCAAAAGGAGCGAAAGTATCAGAGAAACGTCATCCGTAATTCCATATCGAACAAGTATTTATATTTTTTACTTATAATTGAATATTTATTTATAACTCAACGTGTGTGTAAATGTTTCTTTAAATAGCGCCAAAAGTTTAGATTATTAGGTAGAAAATAAATCCCATACAAAACAACGACAAAAAGCCATTCAAATGAAAATGGCATGGAAATGGCTTTTTCTTGGAATGTAAAAGAAATGGTGCTAATGATGCAAGGGTAAAAGGTGTTTTTAAGATACTATTTTTGATCTGTTGACACTGAAATAGCGCTCAAAGTACCGCAGAATATTATGTACAAAGTAAAGCCCTTAACCCGGAAAAAGATGCAGCCCGGAAGAAAAATCAAAGAAAGCCTTTCAACTGCAAATGAAAATGGCATCCAAATGGCTTTTTTCGTGGAATGTAAAGAAATGGTATGCAAAGATAATCGGTATTTTCATTCGTTTCCATTGATGTTAAGTGCCTTTTATACGACGAATAAAACCAGCTTTCATTCTCAACACAAACTGTCCTTGATTTTGAATGAAGCGTGATTGATTATCGTGTTTTAGAGAAAATTCCGATTCACTAAGAATAAAAGTACGATAATCACCCACTAGAATAGATTGTAACTTCAACAATTTGAACAAAAATTGTATTAAAACCAGCGTGTGCCTTCGATTCCACAAAGCAAGAAACGTGTTCAAAATTAGAGGTCCAATATTTATTAGTAATGAGTCCTTCGTCTGAAGGGGATCATTTGTCATAGTCCTCGAATACGCCATTAAAACAAAAAGTTAATGGTAAAAAGGGCTGAAAGGTTTGAAGTGGCTTATTCCATCTTTGTCGTGATTGTACAGATTCTACTTCCGTGATATTAAAAGGTTCAAAATCATATTCTTACACGAACGAGTTTCGTGCATTTTAAAAACTCATAAACCTATGAATCTTAGTAAACTCTCTGATACCGGATTGTGTTTTCTCACGTGATTCAAACCTATTATAATACTATTTAATACTATAAATGTAAATCTTTTTGAGGCGTTTCTATAATTCGATATTTGCGTGTATTTTTCTATTCTGATCTTCAACGTGATTAACAGCTTAAATGAGAGAAAAGTGATGTTTTAACTGATATCGATACAAATTAATTCTAAAAAAAGCTCTCCAGGTGAACAACGTTGGCCTTCATCATCGTGAATGAATAAAAACGTGAAGCGATTTTGTCAGGTTTTAATTGCAGAAAACTGTGTGATTTTTATAGTTTCGTTGTACAATTTAGCCTTGCTTATAATCTGCCTCAGGCATCGCGCACGAAAGGAAGATAATCCTCTATACTCTTTAGATATCCTCCTCCTACTTAGACTTCCTATTTCTATCTTTTCTTGGTTCGATACGATATTAAACCACAAGTAAAGTCGGTAGTAAATATACTTGTACGGAGAGGGATTAAAATTTCATCTTGATTATCTATCAATCTACATATGTCAATGTTTCTTTCCCCACCTCCTCCTCCTGAGGTAGGATTTTGTAACTACGGTCTCCAGTGTAGAAGTTCTACAAGCGGTCGCTATTAACAACATGAAAATAATATCCAAAGATGAACCATATGGTATTAAAATCGGTCTCGTTAATGTAAGATGGCGATTCGAAGCACTGAACACCCTAGTTCTCCATCAACAGCAGCAGAACATTGCTGAGCCGATGGTAAAGGCCATTTACTTCCCCTCGGGAATTTCCGAGAGTCCCCTTTCTCCACGCGCAGAGACTGTTCCCCGACTTGTTTTTGACCGTTGATCAACAATTAATTTAGCTGACCTTCGAAGCTTTAACTTTATAGAGCCCTGAAACAACCTCTGTGCTGATCTAAGTCAGGCCACGGCTAACTCACAGATAAAACCCTGAAACAACCTCTGGGCTGATCTAAGTCAGGGCATGGCTAACTCACAGATAGAACCCTGAAACAACCTCTGGGCTGATCTAAGTCAGGGGACGGCTTACTCACAGATAAAACCCTGAACATCCTCTGGGCTGATCTAAGTCAGGGCATGGCTAATTCACAGATCGATCCCTGAAACAACCTCCGTGCTGGCACAGCTGTACCTCACAGATTGAATGGGAAATTTTCATCTGCCCGACACTTTATCAAAAGTGAGCATGAATGAGAAACACTTAATATTACCAGGTTGTTGACGCCGCATTCCGAATCAGATTTTTTGCAAGCACCTTTAAAAGATATTTTTTGCAGGTTTAAGCGTGAAAGATCAACAAACCTTCAACATTTATGAAGTAGATCCGTCGCTGCAAAGGACTATTCTTCTCGAAGTATTAATGAGTTGTTTCGAGTTGAATTCTGTATTGTCTGGATTTTATTACTATAGTGCTGACCACTGTTAAGAATTCTTCGAACTCATTTATGAGATTATCGCAGTAAAAATATATCGTTTGTATGTGTAAACGGATAAAACTTTTCTTTTCCACTCAGTTGTAAGTTAGTCCAATGAAAGGATTCAGTTTTGAAAATAGACCAATAGAAAGGGTTTATAGGTACCCCCGCTTGATCACATGGTTTAGTCTACTCCCCTTAGTCACCACTGCTATGTCGCACAATCTCAAATCTTAGAATTTATAACTCTGATTGCAGAAAATTATTTTAATTCGTTAATGTCCTGTAAAACAGAGGTCCAATTTGTATGTATTTGTAGAACTTTATAGACGAAGAATGTTTTTCAGTTTGCAATATTATTAGCTATTTTTAGCTAGTCGCAATTACATACAGCTTATTAGTAGTGGCCATATTTATTGGAACAATTCTAGATTATCAAACCTAAATAAATACTCTAATTCTTTATACTTTTATTGGTGAGTTTTATGGTTAAACAAAATTTTAAACCCACTTAAGTAGTTGTCCAAGTTACAATGGATTATATGTGTTAATCTTTTTTGCTATTCATAGATGTAATAGCTTTTTTTCTTTTGTTTTTTTTTTCAAAGGGGCTATTGTAATGAAATACAGAATTTTCGGTAAACAGTCTAATTGTTCGTTGTATGTGCTCACAACGGTTGCCACCTCAAATAAAAAAAGGTCTTGAAAAGTCTTTTTACAAAAAGATAAAGTATACAATAGATCCACGTAAAGGTACTCACTAATTAATGCTATTCCAACAATAGAAAACAAAGCGTTTTGTACTATTTATTATACTATTTACATTAAGATTGCGATTCACTGTTTACCGACTAGTTAATGGTAAGTCGATTTATGGATAATGTAGCAAGCACCATTTCCAATTCGACCTGGCTAGGTTAAAAGAAAAAGTACATCAATCCCAAACTTGAGAAACCAGAGAAAACTCCTCGGATCAAGACAGAGACTAATTCTGCTCAAGTCCAAAAATCTAACTTGATAGAACTCGACCTTAGAGGTGAGAGATGAACTTCCATTCGTATAGCCACTCTTGATTTATATAATTCATAAATAACAACTTCAACCATGTTAGATATGCTTGATGTTTGATAGTTTGTAGTTTGTAAAAAAGTAAGTTGCTTTTGAGTCTATTAGATAATGTCAAGTACTTAGAGGTGAGAGATGAACTTCCTACCGTAATATATAATTCAAAAATAACAACTTTAACCAGATTAGATATGCTTCAAGACGCTTGATAGTTTGTAGTTCAGATAAACTGTAGTAAGTTGTTTTTGAGTTTATTATATAATGAGTGTAACAAAGGTTAACAAGGACAAGAAACCCTCAACAACACTCATTACAAGACGAGAAACGTACTAAAAACTAATACTGGTTTTACTTAATGCTCAGTTGTAGTATAATGATGGACTGTACAATGCAGTCCATTCAACCAATGTGTCTTTGCACCTTTTTTACATACTAACCGGCGAAAAGGACATAGAAAGGATATAAATTATGTATTCTGAGGGTGCAACCACATGACTCAAAAACACTTGAGATATAAATAACATTGAAACAGTCCGCCATGTTGGTTGATTTAAAAAAAAAATCTAGTGAAGAATGCTTCGTTATCGTCAACCAAGTTGCAGCTGTGGCTTAACACTGTGCAATAACGAGAGTGACCGCTAAAGTCGTAGGTGTAAGAAGACTATGAGATAACAGCAGGGAGCCTCTTATACCACGACGAGGCTGTAACAAACATTTGAATTCAGGATTTATTTTATCACCAGGTGGGCAATTAATTTTTACGAGCTTAAATAGTCCCCAAAGAGCGGCTCTAAACTACTTTGATAAAGGTTCATTTTCGATTGCATCAATCACAACTTGTTTGATTGCTTCTTGGAAATGGCTTTGAGAAGAACCCTTAGGTTGCGATTAGCTCAGATCTTCTTCATTTTAGGAAGAACTATTTACCGTCTCTGTGCGTCAGGAAATAAGGAAACTGGCTTATCATTAATCACACATCAAGACCAATAAACCATTAATTTAGTTCTCGTAATTTTCGCTGTTCTTCAAGTTTTACGGTTTTTCCATTGTCTATGACGCTACTAAGAACGTTTGCATAAAAGACTGGAGATAAAAATTGAACTCTCAAATTCAAAATGAAATGAGAATGAAATTTACCAACAATGAAAATGAAATCGGAAAAAAAAAACATGAATTGCAAAGAGAACGAATAGAAGGTGTATCTTAAACGAGATCAGTTTCTGCAGCCTGTATTTCTTTGATTGTTTGAGATCAGGATTATATTTATAGCAGAATTTTCACAGCCTTGAAGGTGATTTCACGAGCTTTAAATCATGCAGAATCCTAACTTTTTTCATTTCGTAAAAACTCAATATCTTAATAAAGTTTATTTTCCGTTTATTTTTGTAGCTTTTTAAAACGTTACTTGGTGGATTATCCGTCAAATTATGGAGTAGAAAAACCCAGAAGAAGATAGAATCCGTTCAATCCATTTGAGGAAGCCCTACGACTTCACCCCCTCAGCTATTTCCTTCCCTTCATATAACAACCCCATTCACTTTGATCACCTATTTTCACCAATTCAGTGGTTATTCGCACTTCCAATTGTCTATAAATGCCTAGGCAATCAATCGTCCCTCGAGTGTCTTGGATAGCTACTTAAAATTAACCTCAGATTAAAATTGGCTTTTGGCTAAAATATTATTTCTGACATCATAGGATGAGAAAAAGGAACAAGTTCACCTTTCCAAAGAGTAAAATATCAGGGGGAAAATCCTCATTTTAAACTACGAACGGAAAAAATCAAGCTTCTACCTTTCATGATTTATAGATTTCTTGGTCAATGGTATTAATATTGACAGCCAAAACAGTAGCCTGGATTTGTATTGAACGCCGTCTTTGAAGAGACACCAAGTGATACTTGTCAACAAAAAGGTAAGAAATTACTGACATTCTTTATATGTTTTGTAAATTAATATTGCTCTGACTTAGGTCAGCCCAGAGGATGTTTCAGGGTTTTATCTGTGAGTTAGCCATGCCCTGACTTAGATCAGCCCAGAGGTTGTTTCAGGGTTTTATCTGTGAGTTAGCCATGCCCTGACTTAGATCACCCAGAGGTTGTTTCAGGGTTTTATCTGTGAGTTAGCCATGCCCTGACTTAGATCAGCCCAGAGGTTGATTCAGGGTTCTGTCTGTGAGTTAGCCATGCCCTGACTTAGATCAGCCCAGAGGTTGTTTCAGGGTTTTATCTGTGAGTTAGCCATGCCCTGACTTAGATCAGCCCAGAGGTTGTTTCAGGGTTATATCTGTGAGTTAGCCATGCCCTGACTTAGATCAGCCCAGAGGTTGTTTCAGAATAATATCTGTGAGTAAGGCATGCCCTAGCTAGCTTACAGATCATCCTAGAGGTTGTTACAGGGTTTTACCTGTGAAAGTAGGCGTGCCTTCACTTAGATCAGCCCAGAGGTCGTTTCAGTGGTTCAATCTGTAAGATAACGGTGCCCTAACTTAGCGATGTTCAGCCTAGATATTGTTACGGGGTAAGATCTGTCAGTTAAGGCGTGTCCTGACCTAGATTCACAGTGGCCCATAAGGGCTAGACATGCTGCAAATAACTAAGACGGTGGTAAGCATTCCGCACGCAGTTAGCCCATTAGGACTTTAGTTCTAGTTTGAATTTATTTTCGACTCAAATGACTTAATTTAAACTAAACTCAACTAAAACGAATTGTATTCTATTTAATATATTTTTTCTAGGCGAATCTCACGGCGAATCTCCTCAACGTATAATAGATTTCAATTCATGTGACGTGGTAGTATTTCCTCGACACAGACTACGAATGGCACAAAAAATTATAATGATTATAGACTCTGGGTAAGCCCAGAGATTGTTTCAGAGTTCGATCCGTGTGTATTAGCCATACCCCGACTTTTATCAGACTAGTTGTTGTTTTAGGGATCGACCTGATCGTATTTTCAATATTTTCAATAGTTGAGTTCTGATGGATAAAGAGGTTTTGTTAAAGGACAGGAAACCGTAATAACAGGGAGTCCTTATTAAACAAGTTCACGTAAGAGTAGATTCAATTCACTGGTACAGGGATTCCACATAGAGCGGGGAGGCACGATGTGTGCTTACTAAAAAAATGGCGGGAAATGACATAAATGTTTTACGCGCGCGTGCGTATCGATAAAGCTAAAAACTATCGAAGAAAAAAAAAATGTCCTTTGCCTAAGAAATTTTAGCATGGTGAAGGTGATTTGAGTTTTGCTTGCTAAAGGTATACAATGTGGCTTAGCAGCTTGCAAACCTGCACGCCCTTATGCCTCCACAACCATTCACAGCGGTTTTATTCCTACCTCCTGAGCATGCGCAACACAATAAAGACCCGTGTTTTTACTGTGTTACAGTTTACCCAGAATGCAATAAGGTCATGCTACAGGACTAATGGGTGTGGACTGAGATATAAAGACGTCTTATGATTTAAAAAAATACTATAATCTATGATGAGAGTATGTGGACCGCGTGGCACTAATGAAATATTTGAAGATATAGAAATATAGGTAAGTTGTAGTGCTTGGGAACGAGGTTATTCCGGGCGAAAGCCCTTGGAATTAAATTCGGAAAAAATGCGAGGTCGGAAATAATTTTTCAAATTTAATTCCAAGGGCTTTCGCATAGAATGACCTCGTTACCAAGCACTACAACTTACCTATATTTCTATATCTTCTACTATAATCTATGCATATCTTCTTTTGTTTTCTTTGAAAAAGGTTTGGATTTTTTTCACTGAACTCTATACTATCAATGATATTCACTACGCATGCGCTATATCACGGGATCTTGAATATGCAAATGAGGAGGTAGAATACTTCAGATATATGTATCTTTCAATATTTCACAGGAAAACATCGACTTATTTTTAAGAGACAAAATTTCCCTTGAACAAACTTCAAACTATTTGCTTTCATCTTTAGTTGGTTTTTCTTAGCTTTCAAGTTATTTTACGAAATGATTGTTCCTGTGAAAAAAGCGACACAGCCCGGATCATCCTTCCGACATTGTTATGAATGTTGTCACATCTGTGCTTGCTCTCAAGAAAGTTTCCATTCACCTTCGAATTCCGGGCCGGTAATTCATTACTTTTGAAAACATATCGCTGAAGTAATATAGACAATTCCCTACATCCTGAGCTAATCGAGAGATTTGCCAATCTACGAGAGAGAGATCAAACTTCCCCCTATAACATGAAATAAACTATTAATGGAAAGCAATAGGCCCCAAGTCAAAGTCATCATGAAAAAACACACTAAACATGCGAGGAGTGTGACACTATAACTGGACAACAACTGAATAGCTGCAATTGTGATATAGGTCTAGTATGGTACTTCAGTGAGCTCGGATTGTTTTAGTATTATCGACTGGGTGGGTGTCCACTGGTAGAACGAAGCTTGGGATTGGATAAAATAACAAAAACAAAGAAAGCATGGATTATGTTGAACAATGCGTATTATTCTACATGTGAGCTGCGTTCTTTGTTTTATCTCACCATTCAATGTTTGTTCATCCACTCGAAGGCTTCGTTCAGCTGGTTGTCGATTACCCGATTGACTTAGTGTCGGGTTGTGTGCGTATGTGTTTTATGCATTTTAGATTTCAGTTATTTCAGTCAGTATACTCAGAATTTCGATTTTCTTTTGAATTTGTGTTTTAAGAGGTTTTTGAACCTGTTTTTGACATTAAATATGTATTTTTATGCTTACTTGAAACATAAATAAAAATCGAATCTTCTAGCAAACGAGAGGTCAGTGGTTCGAGTCCCGCGAGAACCCAACTGAGGCAGACTTTTTAATCTGGTGATACACTGGATGTAGTATACACTTAACATATAGATCTTTACCGAGTGACAAAAACACATTTCATAAATTCACAATTTAATAACGAATTATTTGAACATTGTTTAGTGTTCTTCAATAAAGTCTTTTTTTGGGACGAAACCCGAGAATAATAATTATTGAACTAAGTCATACCGACATTTTACATTTTCGACGTGTAAACAAAATCTATTACTAGCTTTTTGAGTACAATTTGCTAGGAACAAACATTTATAGCTTTGGAAAAGTTTTTATGAAATTCCAAATATTAGTATTCTTACGAGAACACAGAATTTATTTTCCACTGCTTTAACGCTGTTATTGGTAACGGAAAAGATTAAAAATGTGCTTTTTCTACAAGTCATTGTGAATCCTAACATCTTGTATTTAAATATGGCTTTATTTCTTTCAGGAATTTTCATTGATATTTCATTTATTTATTTCATATTTGTAAGAGAGATTTCAGTTCTAAAGAACGTGTTTCAAGACTCTATCAAAGAAAGCCAGCATTCAAGGAACTTTTAAAACAAGAGACAGTAAAGTATGTTATTAAAAAAAAGAAGAAAAATATCGAAAAATTTCAAGTCTACAAGTGAATCACTTTCTCAATAATTAAATATAATATTTGAGTTAAATTGAAGTAACTCTATGCCTATAGATTTTTGAAAACATTATTTGGCAGAAGCCTTTCAAGAGTTCTCTTACTAGACGCAAGGTCTACTACAAGCATTAAGATCTTCTATTTCCTTGTCAAAAATACCTTTTCTTATACCGACAGATATAGTATATTTATAATACCTCCACAAAGTGCCGATAACTTAGATTCATCTCCCTGAGCCAATAAGAGGAGCCGTTGACAATACGAACGAACTTGATCTTATTATGTTTTCCCCCCATCAACCTATAAAACCTACCCGCTTCTATAGTTTTATGACAGTTATTTGCTACGAGGTCTTTTTCGTACTTAAACTAGTCTAAACTGACGCCCGGTTTTCGGCTCGTCTTGATGGCCTTTGCTACACCTGGCTTAAAAAACAGCTAGCCTGAAAATTGTCCTTTTTACCTCTGTAATTTGTTCCGGATCCTAGCTGCCTGCAGGTGTTTTCGTCATCGGCTTCTAGTACTAATTCACGGAATTAATTCAAGCTGTCGACGCTGAGATGAGAGAAATCAGAGAACAAGCAAAACAACGACGATTCAAGGCTGTAGTGAAGCATAACACCTGGTACACGTTCCACCTGAAATGACTATACTTTATTACCGTAAAAAAATAAAGGCTTCCAGAACTTTTTGCTCACTTTAATCTCATAGAAATAAAATCTTGACTTTAAAACTTTTTTGAAATTTCAATAGAGCTTAGGCGAGGGAAATTCAGAATTATGAAAATGCCTTAGATTCCATCTAGAAGCACGATGTAATTTATCTAGAGAACAGTTTTCAAACATTTGAGTGAGTATTCATGTTCAAAATGAAAGTACCCTCGCAAGGGTACTTTAAAACTACTTATAACTTGGTCGTCGTATGGAGGCATTTTGTCAAAGAACAAATTCTCTTACTTCAAAGAAGACAGGCGTGAGAATGAAAATCTTTGAAAAGTTTTCACAAGCTTTGTTTGGACTAGCTTTTTAAAACTGTAAAAGCGTGCAATTCAACTTTGGTATATTATTATATATGACTTTTGACAAGAGAAGTCTTAGAGTTGCCCGGATTTAATAGACCCTTTCCGAGCACTTTTGATTAGTCTACTTAGAAATAAAATGCATTTTTGGGGTCCTTTTAGTGCAAGACATTTCGCAGAACACTTTGTTGGCTTTTCACCGAAATAGGCGTTTTAAAAACCTAAAGATCCCAACCTATCTGACAATTTTTTAAATGTCGTCTGCAGGAAAGGGGAAAAAATCACTTATTAAAGTTAAGCCGGTATGTTTTTATTACATTGTTATGTTTTTTTTAACGACCTTTCTTTCGCTTCTCCAGAGCTGGGGTTTGCGGTGGGCGTTTACTCCATCCAGATTTCATTCAATGCTGGGTCTTTCGATATTTTTCTTATAACGATTTAGTTTTGTTCGTTTTAAAAATAAAGGAAATCCAGGGTGGTGCATCAATAGTGCACTCGCCTCTAATCTCTAGGGTCTTGGAATTGAGTTCTCTTGATTCGAAGAGTTTTTCTCCTAGTTCATGCAGTGATAGTATGAATTGAAGTTCGAGATAAGATTGATTTTTTAAGTGTAAATCGTTGCGATATAGATAATACAATGCTTTGTTATCATAAAATATCGAAAACAAGTAGTTTTTCTGTGGTGAAATGACAAGATATGACACCATAGAAACTTGTATTAGCAAAAGCAATAAGATGTTTCGAGAAACTTCGAATACTGTTCATATAATCTTTTCGCCATATATAAAATAAAAATAGCGAATTTCATTTTGAATAGCAAGTAAACAACAGTTAAACTCAAATTCAAAAGTCAAAGAATTCGAAATCGTATGTGAAATTGATCTGTTAAAAACATTAATAAAAAATATGGATTCTTTATTGAATTATGTACGATTAATTAAATAGGACAAAAAAAATGAGCCGATGACTTCAAAGGACCAATTTCAAAGTCCTGCGGACGTTGAATTGGAATCAAGCTGTAGAGGGCTGTACCGATAAAGCTACAAAAGCAGAAGCTTATCTAGTTTAACCTTATCAAGTTGTAAAAACAGACCAGGGGGTAAGTTGTTAAAAACTATAAAAACCTACAGACAGAAGGTAATATATTGGTCGAACGCAAAAGGTTAAGCGTAACGCTTGATCTTAACTTAAAAGTGCGCAAAACAAGACAAAAAGTAGATCGTAATTTCAGATGATACTTGTTTTCCGAGGCGCGACTTATGCGCACATTTCTGATTAAGTCATGGAAAACGATTTAAGGTTTTGCAGGACTTTATAATGTATTCTAAAATGTTTTTTGAAAAGGTGGAAATATCTGGATACACAAACCGCATTTAAAAAGATATATACATGGCCCGACAGCTCGAGGACATTTTTAAAATTCCTTTGAAAACTTAACCCTTCGAGTGGTTATATTCTTGCCATAACTTTACATAATCATTTCATGTGTGACTGTAGAATAACTTGCAGTAAACTATAGCTCGCGGCTATAGAACTATAGAAACGTCGTATTGAGAATAAGGAAGGCTAAGCCAGCCATTTGTGCAAAAATGTCAAGACATTTCCATGTAGTTATGGCATATGAAAATTAACATTGCGCCATTTCGCTATGCTGAGATGTCGTTATTAATAATATTATAGTAACATTTGCAATCATCGCTCTCTCCATCATTCATATTAAAAAAAACCCAATAACTCAATTGTTGTTTTATTCACGGACGGAGGAAAACCCTCTTGGCAAGGAAGGTAACAACACATCGAACAAACTGACTCGAAACACACATGCAGTCGAGGATCGAATCATGAACACCCGGTTTGAACTACACAGCGGAAAGAGAAGCTAGATCGCATGCGTCCACTCATCTTCAGCAATTGCTGATTTTCACAGCCGCCGTCTTGCTTGAACTTTACAAAAGATTTGTCATTAGCAATCTTTTGCTAAACTAACCATTATGTCGGCCATGTCTTTTGTTATATCATTCCGCTTTGGGAATTATTGAAAGCCAATAATACAGCCATTTTAAAAATAGGCGCACCAATCCAATAAAGCCGTCAGCAGATAAAAGAATGCTTGCCTTAGACAAGCACACAAAGTTGAATAAAGCTCAAACATATATTAAGTGGCCAACCGGGGAATATTTTTCAATGGTCGCTACTGAAACAGAGGCTGTCCTTTGAATAAAGGTATTTATGAATGCACCGACTAAAGTATTTTTGGATTCTGAGTCCCTTACGACTGGTCGCTCACCAGTATTTCAGATAAAATATATCATAAGTGAATTAATAGATATTTTAGTTTCACTTTATGATTGCTTAAAGGGTTGTGAAAAAGTTTTCGCATGCGCGCAAAACCATGTTAAAACCATACGAGCGGTAAAATGTTTTATCAAATACCGGCGTAAATTTCCAAAGCTTAATGAGAGGGAGAATAAATCTCTTTGTAGATATTTTCATTTTTGCCTGTGATCCCAAATCGCTGGATTTCTTTTCAAGTCTTTTTCGGTTAATGAATAGATGAATAGGATTTAATGGTGGCATTTCTACAAGAGTTGCTTTTCATCCACTGAATTAAAATTGGAAATTAGAAGTTGATTTTTGCGGAGAGCCGGACAACCTGGAGAAAACCCCCCGACGCACAGAGAGCACCGAACCAGGGAAGCATGGGTGGTGTAGAGGTCAGAGTGCTCGCCTCTCACCAAGGCGATCCGGGTTCGAGTCCCGCTAAACTCGGTGTCGTATGTGAGTAGAGTTGTTTGTTGATTCTCTCCTGTGCTTCGAGGGTTTTCCGGCTTTTCCTCCCTCCGCAAAAATCAACTCCTAACTTCCAATTGGAATGAATAGCTGTGGATGAATAGCTACTCTGTAGAAATGCCACTGTTAAATCCCATTCATTCAAGCACAGGAGAGAAGTCCTGGAATCGAACCCAGGACGCCTTGACGAGAGACGAAGGCTCTGACTGCGACGCCACCCTTGCTAAACTGGAGTCAATTTATAAACTCAATAATATCAACGGGTCAAAGCTACGCGGAAACTTGACCAACGGATAGCATTAAGGGCTGATCTAATTTCTTAATATCATAGTCTAATAAACACGGTGGATGAAAGAATAAAAGAATAATGAATGAAGCGCGGTCTGGCGTACCCCAATTATTGATTTACCAATAAAGGATGGCTTATACATCAAATAACTAATCATTAGTACTGTTTGTTATAATTTCGTAGGGAAAACTCGTCCTTGTTAAAGAAGGGGACAAAAGAGAGCACACCTGTTGAAATATTTCACCAAGAGGATCGATAGCGCTACAGCCAATCCATGACAGCCAGCACATACGGGGTACCTCGTCATTTTGATGACTTCTTTTTTCGTTCTAATCACTGGCCTTCTGATGATTCCTGTCTTGTGAAGAAATCAATGGAAAAGGAAAACGAGGTATTTTTTATTATTATTGTAATTATTATTATTAATATTATTAGAATAATAATTGATTTTGCGTTTTTGTTTCCTTGAATGCCATTAAAAGGAATATGAATATGATATATCTTCTTCTGATTTTCTATTCTATTTGATTTCACTCCAATTCTCTTAGTTTCTTTTCCGTCTTTTCTTTCCCGCCTTTCCCTTTTTTGGTGTCATTTTTCTGTTCTTTCCTTCTCTTCTAATAAGGTGGCAAAATTTTTTTTTTCTTCAACGCCATGAGTTAGCCATGCTCAGCTGAGATGTTGCTTCAGTAATCAGTCTACAAAAATAAAAATAAATTGATGTTTGGGTTTGTTTATGTATGGTATATTATAACAGCATGGAAAATCCATATGTCAAAGCCCAAGTTAGGCCAAAAGTTACCAACGACCGTGTCATAGCTTTCTTCAAAGGCATAAACCTTTGTAGTCTTTCACACTTACCGCGTTTTGGAAGCTGATCTCTTTTTTCGTGTGAACGAAATGAACAAAGGATAACAAGGCGACCTAGTTATGATCTAATTACAATCGGCGCTGTTAAAGCTCTGCAGATGATTGGAGCGGTGTTTCAAACGGTTTAGGAGAAGAGCAGAAAGAAGAATAACAGTTTATTGTCACTTTGTTAGTTCGGTTTCAAAAGATATTTGCGTTAATTTGCTTTGCTCACCCCGTGGATATATATTCCGTTTGCCGCGCCGTGTGGATTTCTGCTGTAAACGTTGATATCAAACACCCGAGTTCTTGCTGAGTGTGCACACAAGTGTACGCTAAGCCTATGCTACCTTCTTTACAAGCAAGCAGGAATGGGAATCAAGGTATAGAGGCTAGTTTTAAAATTTGTTAATTAGGATATGAATTAATACCAAAATACATCATGCTATTTATATCTATTAACATATTAATAATATTTATAGATTAATAGTGTTGAACTGATGAATGTTTTGGGAAAGATATACAAAAAGATGAATGAATGAATGAATGAATGAATGAATGAATGAATAATTGAATGAATGAATGAATGAATGAAATGTACAAAACGATGAATGAATGAATGAATGAATGAATGAATTATTGAACAAATGAACGAACGAACGAACGAACGATCGAGCGAAGGAATGAATAAATGAATGAATAAATTAGTGAGTGCGTGAATGATGAATGAGTAAACGAATGAGAAAATAAGCAAATTAGCTTTTGATGGGTGAGTGAATCAAAGAATCCTATCTTTAAAAAGTTTTTCGTTAATCCTAGATCATGTTTCATATTGTTTGTGTAATTTTATCAGCTGCAAGAAAAAACATATTTTCATTAAATATATACCTATGAACCAAATCCATAGATGAATCTATAAATAAATATCAGATCATATAAACACTGATGTCGGGTTGATGTCATCAGCACCTCTCTGCCAATCAAAACATTTCTTAACGTCACATGATTCAGCATTATTTTTGAACATGGAGTTTATAGAAACACCTTAGGAGTAATTCATAACGTGGACAGGTTAGCGATGCTAATGACTTCTAATAATCGACTTTTATTTTTTTAATGACGGTAAATGACTTTATCAGCTCTTTCTCTTAGACATCTCAAAGTGTTGTTTTCGTCCAATGTTCACTTTTGAAAAGTTCAGGAAATCTGTTTCCAAAGGGAATTTGAATGAGTTAAAAAATTAAAAATAATAAATAAAGTGTGGTGATAGGAGTGAACTATGAGATTTTATACGGCCGAATACCACTGTCGTAAGAAACTATTACTATTACCTAGGATGTTAAGTAACGGTTTGTTCATTTGATTCTTAAAATTCGCAAGAGTCCGTCGATAACACTTATTATTGATAATACGATAAGCATGATCAAAAAGTATTTTGTAACACCTTATCGAACCTTTGAAGATACTTTTATATTGAACCAGCCAAACGGCATTTGAGACAGATGTGTCGTTAGCGATACTTTGTTAAGTTGCTAATGATGACACCTCAAGTGGCCCTTGTACACAGGACTCAATAATGTATCTTTAACGACTTTCAAATCGCTGTCAGTAGAATATGAAGGCTTTGAAAAGCAACTACGATGCACATAATCAAATACGACAAGCATCAAAATCCACGGAACGAGACTAGTTGATTGACAAGACGAAAGACAATGTCCAGTAAAATACATACATACTGGATTTACCATAGTAATGATAACATAAGAAAAAAGAAAAAAAAATGCTCTAAGCGCAAAAATAAAGAGATTGTAAAGAGAGAAAAAAGATACATAATTACAAGTTAAACGCAGATTTGAATAAATAAGTTTTCAATTTGACTTGAATAACGAAAGAGATTATTCAGTACATTTAGCAGGAGGAAGGGAGTTCCACAGTTCAGGGGCACACACAGAGAACGCACGATGACCATAAAATTTTAAATTTTAGACAATAGTTTTCACGATTCGTGTTGATGAGGGTGTGGATTTTGACGTAATAAGTCCTACCTCTACATGACAAGACTTCAGTATAATTCTTAGTAAAACCGACAAAGGGTGAGTGATTAATGATAATTACCCGGGAAAGTCTGAGAAGTAGTACTAAAAAAACCTTCGTCGACTGATGGGTGAGAACGCAGACAGACAGAGGACATTAGTCTAGATGTGATGGGCTCGACAATTGACAGAAAAACGGCCGATTGGCTATGAAAAAATGTCACAGAAAATAAAAATGGAATAAAATACTTCAATAAATGAAATGAAACTAGTTTGAGATTTTCTGGCAGCAAGATGAAGAGTTTTGGCAATAAGAAAAAAAGGAAAAAACCCGTTGAACATTGTGAACGAAAATAGAGAAAAGTTGTAAATAAAATATCCGCCCATCACGTTTTTATCATTCGCCAACGAAGATCAACCCTGAGGTCAGAATATAATAGAAAACAAGGATTGAATGATCATAAGCTCGAGTTACACACAGTATTGCATAAGGTCAGACAGATCGAGGAAGACGCTAATAAATCATACGAAGGGGAGGCCAAACACGACAACACATTCTGATATAAAGTATGCAGTTGTCGATCTATAGATATCTTGACAAACATGCCAAATTGTCAAGGATTTCTAGAAAGACAGACCAGTATTCTATGGATTTGTGTCGATCGTATTGATATCGATTCTGTTCTCCCAATGATTGAGTAAATGTATTTCTTAATTTAGTATTGATTTAAAGGTTTTTGTAACTGTATAGAGTGTTGAAGATATAAATGTATATATGCGAATTCACTAAATAAAGATCAATTTTCTAGTTTAAAATTGCGATAGATATTTTAATGTCTTTAAACTTAAATTGAAAAAAAAAATTTTTTTTGATATATGATTAGGGATTTTGGAAGGCAAAACAATAGGCAAGTAGAAGATTTTTTGTTTTAATTTTGTACAGTTGTAAATCAAAGGCCATCCGTCACCACCTATATTCACGCTCTGTCACTTTTAACTATATTTATAACTTCATATGCCGATACAGTCTAAGAGGAAGATGCTCTGGCCTGACATGTTCACAAATAACAGAAATATTGCACAACCCGACGAATATTCTTAAATATAACTTGAAGTCGTTCATTGGAAGATATTCTACATCATAGTAAATAGTTACGCATTGTTGCCAGGCAATGGGGATAATTCTAGGCAAATATTTCTAATAATTTTAATTTAAAAAAAAGGGTGTATGAGCGCTCGTGGGAGTGGCTTGTATTCTTAAACTCTTTATAGAATATATAATATAGAATATATCCTAGATTTCTAGAGTTTCTGATAATTGAATCTAAATTTAGCTGTATGAGGTTTATCTAAAAAGAAGAAACGGTTTGGGAGAAAAGTGTAAAGGGGAAAAACAAGTCAATCTAGATCAGTGGGAATAGAACTTGCGTCGCATGTGATGGTCGGTGAAATTCGAGCGCACTATCCGCCAAAAAAATATATTCAGTGCTCCTCTCAGATTCGTGGCCCGAAGCAAAATGCGTGACAAAAACAAACACATTAGAAATAAAATTATCATGAGCCTTGTGGAAAATTACTACTTCTGGGAAGGCGCGCAAGAGCATCTTTAGAAACGCATCCCAGACCAAATAAACTCAAGCCGGAGATCTCACATTTACCAAACGAAGCGTCAACACTCTCTTCAAGCACCACTTTCTGCTGTTCATTTCTTTTCTTTGCAGCTACATTATCTTGAGTTAAAAAAAGTTCTTTTCTTATCTTATTATGGAATGTCAGTATTTAAGATTAATCCCCTCTTTGTTGTATTTTCTTTTATAAACTCTTGTGCGAACCCCAAACACTATTATTCTCTTAATGTGTCATATTTTAGTCTAGTCTTTTTAGACTCGAAGGGTTGAACTAGTCGATTCTAGGAGATCGGAAATGACCTCCAACAAGCATCAATCAGAAAACATCAAAAAAGAATTCATGGATCGTCTAATATACGCCTTATTGCCTCGCCTTTTGTTCTGCCTGCTTTGTGTTATAATCGATTTTACCCTCGATCAATACTCCCAGGAATATCATCATCGCCACTCCACGACATAGATTATTTCAGTATTTATTAATAACTTATTTTCTTAATATATATATCAAAAAATCGAGGATTCAAAGATCACGCATGCAGTATTTTACATCGTAGCTCTCTTATTTTCGTTTGTTTTGTTGAACGCTCTTCAAGCTGAGCCTTTTCACAGTATGACACAGTCAAGTAGTTACTTCTCTTCTTTTTTAATAAAAAAAAACACAATTAAAAAATACATTCGTGATAAAAATTTGAATCGTACAAATATTCAGTGTACCTTGAATTGCCAAAACTTATAATTTTCCAAATTTCCTAACTCATTCTCAATAATAGTTCTATCTTTCAAGGAAAAACTCTTCACGATTGTTTTCTTTTTTTTAAAACCACTACAACATTCAAAGCAATTTATTATTTTGTAATCAAAGACAAAGGATTTTTTTGATCGCAAAATCAAAATAAGGCCACATGCAGCCAACCATTGATACAGAGTAATAACACACATAATCTGATTTGAGCGAAAATTTACTTGAATAAAATGTTTGTTCTTATGGAGTGTGTGCTTTCCTTCAGCCGGTTTTGGAATCACGCAGTCGGAGAATCGCTCGCTAATATAAACTAATAGATAACTGTCCTTTTTTCGCTCTTATGGAGAATAAATGGTGACGATTATTCAGTCTTGTAGTCAAAAATAAATTGATAGCATCGTATAAGTAATAAAGCCGGGTTTGTTTTCACTATCCAAGTGGCGTCGGTTGAGATTGAACCTCTAGTGCGATCATGCTATGCTGGTAGAAAGACAAAAAAGCTTAGAAATCCGTTCTGAACAACATTGTGATGTCACAAATATTCACATATTATTTTGATGAGATTTCAGCAAACGTGAGAGAGGGATGCCTTTTCAAGTCAAGCAGCACTTGAATCCGAATCTGGCCAAGTCACACAGTTAGTTCATTCAATCTATTGACCCACTTTGATCTTCATTTGGAGTTAGTGAATGTACGCTTCAAGTTCATAGATTTGACCTGTCATGAATCAAACCGATGGGGCTGCACAACTCTGTTGTTGTTGTATTTTTTTCTTCATACGAGCTCAAGAACAATTTTAAAAAAAGAATTAAATATTCCTAAAAAGGATTTTACGACGTAAACGCTTTTAGAATAATAATATATTTTTAAAAAAACACCGGTAAACGATCAACGGTGAAAGAGAAATGGTGGTATTTTGTAATGATTATTGAGTCGCTACTCATCAGACACTAAAAACTCCGCATGAATAGTTTTGGCCGATTCTTTTTTTGGTCAAAATCAACACAGACCCCTTCACGCACCAGATCATTCCTTTCTTTTTCTCATCGTAAATCAACCGCCAAAGAACGACATACAATATTCGACCATGTGCTAGCATCTCTCGGTTAAATTTTAACGAGAGAGTTAAGTTTAGTTTTTCTCTCCAATTATCATACAAAAACAGACATGTGCACAGACTATAGAGGGCCCCGTTCCTAAGATATTTGGAGAAGTTTTTTAGGGCCGTTAAACCCTGAGCCCTTAGCGTGTGTGGAGGGCCTCATCACAATGATTTATGAGTTCTCTGGCTATTGTTTTATGGACGAGTATTGCTAGATAATGTTGTCAACTCTAGGAGTACTACAAGAACGTTGTTCACTTTATAATGAAGAGTTAGGTTTTCTGATACTGTGACCGTCGAATTTTCACACCTTCAATATCCTGCAAAGCACAAAACGGATACATCACGAAAAAAAAAAGTTTTTCTCGTCTATTTGGTTAGAGGTCATTGTACGGAATTCTGGTGACAGCTTAGGAGACATCGACATCGCGACATCGCGACAGCCCGAAAATGTCTTTGGATGACGGGAAAACACAATCAAAAACACAAGTTTCGGTGAGTCTAATTTTTCACACACTGCTCGTGTGTAAGGGGACCATGTTTGATTATGATAAGAAGCTAAAGTGTTAGATGTCGAGATGAATAAAAGTTATGTCACCCAATCTGATCGACAGATCTGCCAAAAATTCTACACCTTTTGTAGTGAATATTTCGCTTCATTACACCTTAATCTAATTCTTTCAACCGGTTAAAAAAACATTAAAATTAACATGCAGACTCTAAAGTTATCACATCTCTGTAAACTCTTTTAGCGATTTCCTACTAAAGGTTTCCTGATATCCAATTACATCTCGATTCGTCTTCAAATCAGTTTAAATTCATTTTGGCAAGTTAAGTTCTCCAAAGCGTTTCGTGCGTGCCTTCTGACAGCTCCACGAACTACATCACGTGACCTAAGTCGACCGATTTGTGATGCACGGACAAAAGATGTACAAAGCGAAGGGCGGAGCCTCTCACGAAAAAGTTTCAAGAACAAAATAAAAGGCGACTAAAATAGTTCCCGTCAAGTTTTTGATTGATCGGGAAGCACGACTACTTAACAGTCGATGAAATGTGACAAAGATGACGCTCTTGCACACGGGTTTCTTATATTTTGAGGCGTCTGTCTATTAGCATTTCGACTAGACAGCTTTATTTTCTTGCCTAACACAAAGACATTAGAAATTACATTCCAAGATCAGATAATCCAAGGGACTTTTAGCAATCTAAATATTGATTGTGTTCTTAGATATTTGTGCTTCACCACATTTTTGGGTTTTGAGGGAAACTTCGCGGGACCAACGTACGCTAACTACAACCGCATGGTCCATGATTTCAAATATAATTGTTATTATTGAAAATAATAAATGATCTTATTTCGTTTCCTCAGGAGTCCATAGACTAAAATCTTGTCTATATGAAAAGCAATTAAGATATGAACCAACGTCAGTGTTGTTTTTTTTCTGTGTTAGTATGTAGAATAACATTAAGCTTTTCATAAACTGCGGAAATCGCAAGAGTTTATTTTACCCCTGAAATGAAATTCGCTTCCTATCTTTCAAGTAAAAACAACAAAAAATATTTGTTGTTCCTCAAATGCCGCAAATCTGTCATTTTTATTGCATTGAAGTGGATACGTTGTAAGGTAACCAGACATAGAGTTCTTAGAGGCTAAAAGGTTAATATGTGGTTTCTTTTCAAAAATGATTGGTTACTTAAGCCCAACTGCTCGGTGCGGTTCTTAGGTGTAACGTCCAAGAAAATAACATGAACCGCGAAACAAAGGGGAACCCTTCCCGCCCTTTGCTAATTCTATAGAGTGAAATTCACTGTAATTTGCTACGTGTTTCGGTGGTGCCAAGATGACGGAGCTTGTACATGGATATGGCTCTGAACCCTTTATTTCTATCCTAAACACAACAACAAAATCCGAATTGTTTTCCAAAAAAACTGATGCGTTTCCTTTTTCTCCATTTCGTTGGTGCCGATGTGACGAAGTCTTGCGGCAAAGCTTCGTGTTTCGCATGAAAACAGAAATTGATAACTTTCTTGTACGTGTGTCTCTAAGAAAAACACGACACATAACAATCCACAATATCGAAAACCCACATAAACCGAGATAGTTGGAGCTTTTATTTTGTAGTTCCAAACAGTGAAAACAAATTCCAAACATCTTTGCTACTTATTATGTCCTTTTTTCGCTTGGTACACTCAGTGCAAGCTATTCCCTTCCTTCCTGCGTTGTTTCTGGCGCAAACAGAATAGATTTTCGAGTTTTCTTCTTTCACCAATTATATCTCGAAACAACCCAAAAAGACATCCCTTCCTTGCTTAGAAACATACAGTATTCCTTTCCCTGTTATCAAGCCAATTGAACGAGTAACAGGCCATCGTGAGAGCTAACACATGCTGCAAAAGACCTGGCATTGTCGGACCAGTGTGTAAGTGTGTAGTTCACGAGCAATGTAACCTTGGGCTGTCATGCTACTAGGACTATACAGCCCTGGACTTCTGTTTCACTGGCTGGATCGTAGTTCTTATGATGTAGAGATTTTACAGTCCGATCCAATTTAAAGAATTCCTTTATAGCAAGACAATATATTTTTATTTTAGCACGCCAAGTTCATGCCAAACATGAAGAAATGATTCACAAAAATTCGAAAGACTAAAATACCATGAGATGCGAGGAAAAGAGGCGTATTGAAACAGGGTTATTAAACAAAAATCCTTGCCAAAAACTTTAATGTTTTTTCAGGTTTATATCTGTAGTACTAGCAATCTTTTTTGAGCCAAAAAATAAATGGCATAAAAATGACAGTGAAGTTAAAAACAAAAACAAAAAGATACCAGAATTTTCTTTACAAGAAAACGAAACTCAATACCAAATGAAATCTAAAAAAGAAAAGGCACCAAGTCGAGTACCTGTTTGAGAAAATTCGAAGGAAATTATAAATTAGGTTATTAAGAATTACTATACACTCTATTCATTCCATTGATTCAAAATCTCATTAATCATAGCAAATGTTAGGCTTCGACTTTTTAATCAACTTTACCAGCAAAACAGGTCAAAATGAACCCTAGATTGAGATGTTCGCATCCATTTTTCTGTTCCATATTTTCATTGTTTTAGTAAACATGGTAGACGACTTTTTATGATGCCAACTTTTGTACAAAAAAGTTACATTATTAGCTGAGAAGGTGGGCAAAATATACAAATATATCCGAGTTACAATGTGAAGAAAAAAGGAAACACCCTTCATAAAGGATACTTTTACTTCTTTAAATATTATGAATACAACACCGTGAATGGATATAGTTACTTAGTTCTCCGATTTTAAACAAAGATGAATACGGGAAAGACAAGCATTGGAAAAAAATACCTGCAAGAAAGATTTAATTGTAGAAATTTGAAATAATTCTCTAAAAATGTCGAAAAAAACACTTGCATAAAAATGTACTTGCAAGAAATAGTAAACGTTGTGTCTAACATGGATAGAGAAATAACTTCAATGCTAAACATCTACTTGCAGGTATGCTTAAAAATTATCTTGAACCCCGAGGATATTAAAAATTCCTTTAAGGAAAATTGTCTCGTAGCTGATCTTAAAAATAGATTTGTTCAGCAAAGCTACAAGACAAAGGGTTCTTTGATGGCATCATAATCGGCTGATTTTAAGAAATCTTACTCAACAATGTTACAATCTTACTTAACATTTTTGTTAGCTTTATAGTCTTTCTTGTATCTATAAATGACTGGATTTATAAATTATATGTCAGCTATAACGGAGAAAGAGTTTGTGGTGAAGAAAATGAACGAACTCTTATTTTGGAAGCAGTTTTTCACAAAGGCGTATTGTTTAAAAATAGACATCAATAAATTCTGCAGCCCATATGAATCTATACTGTTTATTTCTAGATGGCCGGTGTTTTTGTGAAAACTAAACTAAACCAAAGGGGCACCAAAGGTTCAGTATCTTGAGCCACATTTTTCATTGCTGACAAAAAACTCGAACGTAGTGCGATGATGTTGCACTTTTTCCCCAAACGAGGAGAACTACTTTGTTGAGTTTCCTCGAACCGAAGAAGGATAACCAAAAAAAAAAGGATGACCATTGAACGAAATTTTTTCGGTGGAAATACAAAAAGTATATTAGAGAAATATTTGAGAAGAAAAAAAATAATCTGTCGAATTCCTGAAAATTACAAGGAGAATGAAACTATGAATCTAGCAAAGTCAATGAATCGGTACGATTCATTTGACTGCATGAAACTATAAATTCTTTATCGCTATTTAATAAAGGGTTTCATGTCATTTTAGAGAGAGAAAACGTCCAATATACAGGAATGGGAATTGAAAATTATTACGTTGTTTTTTGTGAGAGTAATCTCTTTTATCCCATTTGTGGCAACATTAACACGGCAAGGCATTCGTTTAAGCATCATTAGCAGTATCCCATTCTAAGGTATTAACAATACCTAACGAGACTATCGGCGATTCTTCATTTCGTTTAACTTTATTAGGATATAAATTTGCGAAGGGAAAAGATTAAAATAATAGGAAATCCATAATATTTATTTAATTTACGTAACACTGGAACTAAATGTACTTTCTGCGAAAGGAAATATATTATTGACCAATTTTAATGTAGAAGAATTAGAGGTATTTTTCGATGAGATCTTCTTTTGGAATGATTATCAACAAGCCTTCAGAATATCTATTCAAAAGATGTTATTTTTTTTTTTTTTTTTTTTTTATCATGGAAATACGAGATTATGCTATTCTCGTTTTAGCGAAGCTCCAATTCATTCGTTGATTTGCAGCCAAAGTTTCTAAACACGATGGTGGCTTCTTAAATGCTATAAAAGTTGGCAGCTCAAAAATGTAAACCACCAACAAGGTCGAAGAAAAACATGGAACCGTTTACGAACAGGAAGATCTAATTTACGATATAGTGACAACACAGAGACAGAAAATAATCGAATTGAGTACAGCTCAGACAAGAATATGGTAGAGACGAATAAAATGGTAGTCAATTTGAAATGAGAAACGATGATAGTTTCATGCCCGGCAGAGTGGTGTATAAAAAATACACAACTTGGTTATTCGGCTATTCATATGCTGATTGGCAAAGGCAACAAAAAAGTTATTTTACTTGAAAAAGTAATAAAGAAAGTCGAGTCTGTCTTTTTAGTTTTCGAACATTGTCATGTTTTTAAGGGTTTTTTTAATGTAGGTACTATTCGATGCAAACAGTAGGGGCACTCGTCAGATATTAATATTCTATTTGAAGGAGAAAAAAATGATTACAAACGATCCTTCTTGTCACTAAAACATGACAGACCTGCGTCCTCATTTGATTCAATTGCCATAAGATCTGCCTTCTGTCTTGACAGGCTTGCTTTCTCTTGTCAATTTGTGGTGCAATCTCACCACGCATCTTCGCACAGCAAAAATATATAATTACAGGTCCTAAATTAAAAAAGTACCCAGATGTTAGTCAAACTGTATAGGCACACGCCCAAACCGCATCGAACGACAAAACTTAACATCAAGCATACGTTTTCTCGATAGATGATACCTTAAAAAACAACCCAGTTTGGCCACATTATAGCATGGAAAGCAATTACCACGATAGTTAGATTTACCTCAATAACAGGTGTCTAGAGAAGTGGTGTTTCCCAGTCCATATCTCATTGCCTTCATCATTGACGAGTATTACTAATTTCAGTACCATACATGCTTGATCGGTAATAACAAACAAGAACCTGTTTTCAAGACCTGTAAAAAGTGGTACTTTGATACAATGGAACAAATTAAAGAGCAAAGACTGTTTGCTTCAATCCATTGCTTGTAAGACTGAAAAATCCAGGACTTTCTCGGATTTTTGTATCCCTCATTATCTAGTTTGATAAATGACCATACTCGATGACACTGAAAGGGGCGACTTGTTTGCGGTTATATCGAGGGCATTGTTTCCAACATGCTCCCTGTCCTATCTTCACTTATGTCGTTCTGTCCTACGTCCATTATTTGCTCAGGTTGTCCTTCTCTTGTTCTAAACAAAAAACACACAAACGGGACGCATTAGCATTTTTTATGACACCTTATTTCTTCTAATGAATTTCAAGTCAAGTGCTTTTAGTATTTTTTGTCATCTTCTCTTCTTGTTTCAAAGCTTTTTCTGTCTTCATGAAAACACTATAGCGTGTGCAATGTCTGAGTTTAGAATTCTCTTCTAAAATCAAGCTTTCATTTCTCCTATTCTTTTACTTCGGATTTCGTGATTATCTGTATATATAAGAGAAAAAATCGGTTATTTTGAAATCGAGGAATATTGCGACCGGCGTGAGTCTTAAACAAAAAAAATATCAAAATACTTTGACAACTTGGTTAAAAAAAGCGAAGTACCTCTGAAGAAGCCTAGAATTTAATCCTATAATCTTTTCCTTAGAGCAACACTTGCTATAGGAGATTAGGACATTTTCCCTTGTTATACTCTAACAGCTTAAAAGAATACATATCAATTGAGTGCTGAAACTTTGAACCGTGGAAATAAATAAAATTAAGATACTTCTTATATTTTTAGGCTGATGGTTAATATTAATGCAAAGCATTCCCATAATAAAGATCACAACTTTAATTATCTTCTCCTCTTTTTTAGAGCTCAGAATCTCAAAAAAGGGACAAATGTCTTATTGAAAAGAGCAAGTTTGTGTTGTAGGATTGTAAGGAGACTGAAAGACTAAGTTATTTCGTATAATCCTTTTGTATTCTTTGTTCTATTGCAAGGAATTACACTGATGGTGGACTCTGCACTTAAAATAGCTGGGATAAAGAGCCATTACTCTGAGCTTTATTTGGTAGATTCAAGTAGGTTTCTTCTCTTATGCTTTAGATGAAATTCCAAAAAGAGGATTACTTATCTGCTACAAACAACTTCATTCGGTTTTACAGTGACTAATATATATTTTAAAAGCGCTTTTTTTTAATCAAAGACGAAAAAATTGGACGTCAAGACATTCCAGACACGAACACTAAGCAAATTTTAAAATTACAGTACGAACTGAAGAATATGAATGAGAAATTGTGATTTCACAATACTCCATTCATATCTTACTGAGCGTTTTTGAGAACAGGGGTTCGTTTTATAAACTATATATATTGTGTAAATGGAATCTGAGTGTTGAGTGTTGAGAAAATGAAAAAAAAGAAGATTGTACTGAAAAAAAATTAGATATAAGTCTAAGATATTCATCGAAATAACAGTGAAATCAAAAGGATAGCCTTTCTTAGTCTTAAATTTTAACTTCAAAAATATCATGGAAATATTAAATAATCTCTAGGTTTCATGCAAGTGAAAAATAAGTGAAAAATAAGGTAAGATGAAAGAGCCTGTTTATCGCGTACTGTTTAGATAATGTTGGATTTAGGTTGACTTGACAAAGTTTCCTCTTGACAAGCTCTTGATACCCAAAGGACAATCGATCAAACTATCGGAAAGGATTCGTCTATTCAGCTTTTGGTTTATCGCATTAAGAAAAGATATCTAGGATACAAAACAAGCCAGAAATTACGACAGACCTGAGAAATTGACTTTTTTACTTCCAAATCAAGTCTTGCCTAGGGCTATTTCTACTGCAACCTACGATTACGCTTCAACAAAAGAGTAATAATCCACTAAAGGGAATACCTGAACTCACTGTGCGGCATATCTGGCCAAAAAGAGAATAAATCTAATTTAAAATTTAAAAAAGCACTAAAAACTTCAAGGTAACAAAATGTCGCCTTCATTCCTCTTGTACTATAATTATATTTTATCCCTAACTCAGTCACCATAAAATCATGTTTCAAAACGAAAACTCAAAACTGCTGGATTTGTTCTTGTTCGAAGACATAGTCCACTTTCATCGCTGTTATCTGCAACGAAAATTGTTTCTTAAAGTTTTTCAACCTGTTTTGCTTTCAGAAGAAGATTCTAGTTCAAGTAGACCAACAAAGAAAGCTTTAGTTCCCAACTAATCAACTGCTATACCCAGTTCAATGTGTACATTCGAGTGCCTTGACCTCAAATTATCGTTATGTTCTTCAACATCTTCATGTAATAATTTTTGATATAACCAAGAAAATTAGCTGTTCTCTCAGCGAGTCATTTGATACTCACACTTTCAGAGATAAAGTCAAACAAAAGGCCCACGAGTATTCTGAAAAAGATGGGTCAAAATTCAGCCACAAGCCATCCTTCATAATTACTATCAGTCTCAACAAAAATTGTTTTTGATGCTTCGGAAGACTATATCAACTATTTTTAGAGAAACGAAGTATGATGTTACAATTCAAGGTATTTTCCATCCCAAAGGGTTAAAGAAATATGAAGAATTTATTTCAGTCCAATTTGACTCGACAGTAAGCTCTGTCATTCTTTCAAACCGCTTTCCTTTCATGACAAATAAAGTTGGTCAAAAGCTCTCGTTTCTTTTTGTACGGTGCTTTTTTTTTTATTAGTATGAAAAAGACATACTGCTCAAATGAACTTACTCATAGGTGTACGAGATGTAGAGTAGGTTAATAAGGGTTATACAGTCAGGGAGGCATATATACACTGTTTATACACTGATGCCATTTTCGGTTCATTATGACTAGTTCTTGTAGGTACTCAAAAAGATAACAAGTAGTAACAAAAGCCTTCATTCAAGAACAAAATGTAATGAAACGAAAAGAACAAACCCCTACAAGTGCCGTGGAATTAACTCTTACTTTCATTTTAAATCTGATTTTTTTTTTCTTTCTGCGCAAAATAACACTTGACAGAAAAGCATGAAGTAGTTAGCACAACATTGTTACGACAAGAGGTCTTGACTTCCAAGCATAACACGCTGATAAATAAAGGAACTGATGTACTTAGAATGTCTTTTAGTTTAGTTTAGGGTCACGCACTAAGAGTTCTTAAACAGAGAGATAGCAAAGCTTCGATAACACAAGACTACTAGATCAAGAGCATCAGATAAACCCCATCTCGTTCGTTCATCGCTGTCTTCTTAAGAAAGGGAGGCACTTGTTTGGGCCTCAAACGCATATTGGCGCGCACGCCAAGGATGTTCTAGACCAACATTTGCCGAAAAAAACTGTTGTGTCCTTTCATAACAATCAAACGATTTAACACCTTCCCGATGTCTAGAACAATCGCACTCTTAGGAAGTTTTTGAAATAATATTTAAACGTTATAAGTATTAATAGAACCAAGTGCCTTCGTTGTCATACTTTCAATCGATTATACATAATGAAAGTTTCCAGAATGGATAATGAAACTCAAGCTTATCTTGGGCTGTAATCGCAATAGAGTGGAATAATTGCTTCTTTCATAAAAGGCGGGTCATTCATCCTCGAATCTCATCTTTAGGAAGCAGATTGTATGCTTAGACCACATTGAGTGCTTGTAATCATATGACTGTGAAGTTTGTTGTTCCTTTGGACTTGTACAAAAAATTCTCTGGTTTAATACAAAAAAATGTACATGCAAAATGCAAAGATAAGACCATGAACTAAGCAAACGAAACCAGCAAATTATAAAACAAAATAAATGGCTTTTGTTCTTGGAGATAAACGCTTTCAGTCTGTTGTATTGCCATTTTATTTTGCTGTGGTCGCGATTGGGTTGAGATAAAGAAAGAATGATGAGCTGAATTATTTGAGGCCGCCTTTATTTTCGTTTTTAAAAAATTCTTTTGTGATGTTTTCAATCTTAATTAATCGATTCGTACAAGCACCATTCTGTGTTGCACTTTACAGAAAAAACACAAATTACTCAAAGGTAAACAGTACGCTTCAGTCAAACATTATAGCTGACTAAACAAGATCTAATTCAGGAAAAGATGAGCTGAACAATCAAACAATGGCGTGTTTTGAAATGTACGGTTCCAGGTCACGACTATGCCAAGAAAAACTATAAACATTTTGACCGCAGAAAGAACGAAAGAGCTGCGTAATTTTGCATTTCGAAAGCATCATTCAGCTTTCTGTACTACAATTCCTATTCAAATAAATACGACCAACACAAATCCAAGTGTCAAATACAAACATAGACATAAACTCCTCCATTCACGTTTACCCAGACTGGAAAAAAAAAGGAATTGCACATTTGAGCTCACTGTGGAAGTGTCTTAATCTTTGAGATCATTTCAGGAAGTTTCTCTTTTTATAGAGCAAAGTGATTAATGATCGATTCTTTCATGATAGTTGTCTTAGTATGTAGTCCCCTAGTGGCGTTCAAAGTACTGTTTTCTTTTTCACTTGTGCCTAAAATCAATTGGATCATCACTGAGCCACTGCCACCCGAGATATTGAGGTCTTAGCATTTTGATTACACTAAGTCTGCTGAATTTACATTAGAAATTACTTGGTCATACTAAAGAACTTTGCAAAGCGGGGATTGTGTACAATAGATAGATCCATAAAGCTACCCTAGTGCCCTTTGATAAAGAAATCCACAGAAAAGACTTCTGCTCTATTCAAAGAGAGATACTTCGTCGTGGACCACTGCCACGATATACTTCTTTTGAATAGTCGAGGGAAAAATTATACTAAAACATGTAATCATTTAGAGTATGGAATTTCTTTCTTTAAGAGTAGTTAGTTAAAATCTTTAGCTAACAGGATAGCATTTCCCCTTAGGCGTCCAATCGCCTAAGTGGAGATGACCAGTTAGCCATAGTTAATTTACACGGTTTTTTAGTCAGGTCTATCGCGTCTACACAACACAGTACCGCGCATGAGCCCCCGGCAGCAACAACACACACCACACCTCCAGTATCTACACTAAGCTCAATGTCCCTTTTCCCAGAAATTCAGGAGTTGCAGTACCATACTCTCTGTTCCCTACAATCTGATGAAAGGGGGGTAAGTTTGCTGCAGTGTATGTTAAGAACACGGTTATAGTGTTCCAAAATGCGTGAGCGCGCCATAAATTTCGCATATCATACTCTACGTATCAGACAGAGAACTGAGTCGACAAAGCTCTTTCGACATTCGCCGATTTCTGTTTTGAATCTTGCTCGCAGCTTTCAAGGATTAACCTGCGCTTAGCTGACGATTTTTCAAACAGTTTGGAAGCCATCAGCCGTTTTGCAGCGCTAACATAAACTAATCATTCTGCACGTCTTCAGTGGAATAACATTAAGGTATTCTAAACCTCAGATGACCCGGGTTCATCTTCGCCGTAAATTGGATCACCGTGATATAGTGCGTGCGACATGTAATTTAGAGCTGGGTACAGGCGCTTATGAAGTCTTTAAAAATTCGTTTATCTATCTTGTGTGTTTCTAAGCTTAAACTGTAGAAAGCGGCTTGTCTAGATTTTGATGTGAATGCCACATGTGCTTGTGAAGGAATGTTTTTTTTAAAACTCTAGACGATCATTCTGATCGGATGGAGATGTTTATCCGCCGACAAACAACACGATAAGGAATAGAAATGGTTTCCAAAATATTATGAAAAGAAATGGATTTGTCCAGGTTGAATTCTGAATTTCTTTAAAAGTGTGCTAAAGCGGCAGCGCGTGGCTACATTTCATGGAACCACTTTAAAAATGAAGGTTTAAAGCGATTATCGATCAGCGAAAACATCTCTGGTTTGATGAGATGAGGAAGTCTTCAGACTATTTCCGAAGAACCGCATCTTTAAAGCCATTACTTTTTTTTTGTCGTACTTCTAACAAATTCGGGAAATATCTCAATAGGTACCTCGTCATTTCTCTGAATGTAAGGATTCTGGAAACCCGACTTCGATTTAACAAATTGTTCTACAACTCCAGAAAATTGCTTTCCACTGAGATTTTCTTTTCCGATTAAAACTGTGGTTGTGAGTAATACATTGAGGACGATCTTCTTCTTAGTCGAGTTAAAGTCTTGGATTTTATCAAAAGAGTTGTGAATATGTTTACCAAACAAAGTGGTGCCCTCGAACGGATTAACAGGCTCACCACAACAAATTTGAATTTACCTTTTGTCTTTCATCCTCCAGTCTTGCTTCTCGATCTCGAAGGAACTGCCGGCTCGGTAGGATTTCTCTCAAGGTGTTTCTAATTCGAACGCTACTGAAGCGAGTTCAGGACCGGGGAGAAGTGAATCGTATGCCTCAAAAACGTGGAAGGGGATTGAGAAACAAAGCAAAGCAACGCGGTGCTTTAGGTATGTTAAATTTGTTTTTTCTTGAGCCAAACCGTCTCGCGCGAATTCAATTTCTGACAGACATTAAACGACGTTTTGGACAGGTTGCTTTTTGAAGGGGATCATCCCCTCACTATCAAATAACCGCGTGATGCTTCTGATAGCTACGATAGACTGTGGTACTTCAAAAGGGAAAAGGAATATGCAAAAAATATCAAGCAAATGGATGAAAATGTAAAGAATCAAAAGTGCTTCGGCGTAGTTGTCGAAATACTGTTTGCAGAGGTACAAAACTGCAATACACTGACACGCGGTGGTCGACAATGGAGCGAATACTAACGCCCTCCCTAAACCGGTCAAGTGTATTGTACCTAAAGTGAAACATGCTGAACCCTTTGGAAATCGTCTCAGGCCTTAATGGTCTTCGCGAATACCACAGCTTTAGCTTTCGCAACATTGCCTGACTGAATATTTATTTACAGCCTTGGGTAAACAAAGATGAAGCTGCACGATGTTCGCTTTTCATTTCCTTCAATTCTTAAACGGCCTTTTTGAACTCATTGGCCCCTATTTATCTTTTTCGTGTTTAGACGGTTTATTCTCACGTTATGGTGATCATTGTGTTAGTTTAATCCGTATGAAATATAATTGTCATATCACATAATTTTGATGCTTTTCGGAGTGAATCAATTCGCTTCTTCAGACGTCATTGTATAGTTGTCGCTCGCTTCCTCTCTTGCTCGGACTAAAACAGGGACAAGAGAAGTTTCCTTTCCTAACCTCGTAAGGCCTCTAGGTTGCTTAGAGCTCTTCGTTTTCATACTAACACATTAGAAGGCATAGTGTTATCGTCTTGATTAGTTTTCAAATAACTTGCTTTGTGTAGATCGAAGTAATATACAGTAAACAGGAAAAACCTATACGAGCAAAAATTGAAAAGAAACTTCCTGATGCGTTCTAATAAGAAAGCAAGTACACCCAGATAGATTATTTTCTGTCAAATATATTTGCTATAGAAATTCTGTTATATGAGTATCAAGGGCACGAATTATTTTGGTCATATTTTAGGAATACACGATTTTTTATCACAACTTGTACCGAGCTTTGGCTATGGCAACTGTGTTTCTTACAGCTGCTTAGAGTAGAGGATGTATAAGAAAATACTTCAGAATTCAAAACAGAACAGTAAATCCGTTTTGTTAAAACTTAAGGCTTATTCAAAACATCTATCAAAACGAATAATATTTAGCAAATAAGAAAGCAAAACTTTCTTGTAGAGTTGCGAAACAAGTGGAGGTCAATTTAACCATACCAAAGGGTGGCGGGAAATATATATAAAAGATATAAATATAAATTTGCATGAATATATACTTTTCTAAATATTTTCACACACTATATAAAAGTAAAGTATTTAAGCTTGAGTTTAATTTTTTCTGTCCTTTAGTTTTGTAAACGAATATAAATGGAGTGGTTGTTTAGGTGCACGTTCTAGGTTGGAGCCAAAGTTAACAAACGATGGCCTGAATCAACACAAATTCTTTGGATTGGATAAATTAAAATTCAACATTTAAAACTTTACTGATACAGGAATCTTTTGCTATGACCCTTTCTCATTTGCTAATCTTCTTCACTACATAAACGGAGTTGAAAGAGATTGCTGACCCTTTCAACACCGGTAGCAGCTCGCTTCTTTGACGACCAGCCACAGAACAAAATACAAAGATGATACAAACATAAGAGCAAGCTAGCTAGACCATTAGAAAAAAGAGTGAATGCAAATCAACCACAAGGTTGATCACATGAAGGGTCTTTAGTCTTTATCGGGGTAGCAATCTTTTCTGCTTCAATAGCGTCGTTTCTATCCCACAACATGGTACTTCAGGTTTGGCACAACCAAATTACCCTTTCTTGACCCGGACATCTTTCTATGAAACCATGAACACCACGTTTTTTGTTCCAACTGCAATGCGGTTGTTTATCGATCTATTCATTTTTTTTTTGTTCATTTTGCCGAACATCAGACCGATAGAAAACGCCAAGAGAAAGAGGTGTAGACTAGACGGCGTTAAGAATCCAAGTGACACACTGTTAACTCTTGAATCTAATTTCATGACATAGAAGCCACTTGTGAGCTTAGCAAAAGCAGAAATGCTCTTTTTCCTTCCCAAAATTCGTTGATAGTTGCACCAAAACCCCTCACGATATTTCCCTGTTAGCCTCGCATATCTCGGTGAGGATGAGAATGCCTGAGGAGACTGTTGGTAGTTTTTTTGGTGTTGTAAATGGAGGGTAAACTGACACGAAGAATTATATACAAAAGCTGGAGGTGACTCCAAACTGTCTGCCAGAATTTAAGCCTTCATTAGTGATTAGGAAGAAGTGTTTTCTTGAAAGCTGTTTGAGGAATAAGCTAGCGAGGCGGATACAAGCAAATACTTGGAGATGGAATTGTGAGGTGTACCACATGAATTTGAGTCCTTCTTCCATTGTAAATGATAATCAAAGCGTTGATTGAAATAATCCTTTCTAGATCCTGCCTAGCAATTCCAAAATGCTATGCTAACGCATTTGCGAGTGATTCAAACTCACTGTCCCCTGATTTTGGAGCTTAGAAGTACTTTCTCAAGAATCTATTCCTCTTAAACCGAGTTATTTCTCAAGTGGTTTTATTTTTAGCAACGGAGAAATGCACAGATCGTGTGAATACAGCCACGAAACGAACACCCGTGCTTGTAATCCGAAACCATCGAGTTTGCGAAGTCAGCGTCTGCATGTCTAACTTCAGCACTCGTGTGTACTTGGCTTTGGATATCAGTTTTCCGAAAGCATCGCGTCAGCTTCAAAGCTTTGAAACATAGACAAAAATAAACCAAGGGCATCCAAGAAAACAAACTCGAAAGTAACTTTAAGCAGTGAAAAAGATCGGGTCACCTGGCTTCATTTTACGGTCTCTGGTAAGTGCCACGTTGACTTCAGTTTTTTGTCTTCCCGCTCTTTTGCCGGTTATGTCATATTTGGAAGCCTGTTTATTCCTTCAAGCTCTGTAGAATGGTTTAGACTTACAATTGGAAGTCTAGAACACTGAAATGAGTTGATTTGAATTGACAGTCCGCGTGACGGACCCACTGTTAGCGGGAAATATCGAAACCAGTGTAACATACAGAAGCAGGCCATGTTTCTCTTCCTAGGTTTTGAGAACAAGGAAACATAAAGTATTATATGTTATAAGTAAACAATGTTTTACCGCTATTGCCCAAGTCCTTCCCATTTTGGCTAGCTGTGGAAATAAGGTTTAAGATTATGTTGAACAAACTTCTGCATGTCCCAGAAATGGGGTATTTATCGATAAACAAACTGAAGTAATTTACATCGGGTTTACATGGACACAGAAACTTCAAAGGAGCGCATGTTTGTAAAGGACTGAAGCTTGTTAGTGCGTCGTCATTGTCGTTATTAATCTATGTTTTCACGTAAATGTGAGAATTAAACGCGCGTTCATGTTTCTTCTAATTTGATATATCTTTATAAAACGGTTTAATACTTGTTTGGTTGTCGGTGATAGCCGCACAGAATGTGATCGAAGGAATTCGTAAACTGAACCGCTCACGTACGTTCGCGCAATCGCTTCCAAATGTTTGCAAGTCAACTGAACACGAGTAGTATAAAATAAACCCAGTATCAGCTAAATCTGTGTTGAAAGTTTGAAGAAATTCAGAAGAGGCATCATACCGTAGAAACAGTCATCCTGATGCTGATCCCGAGTGACCTTCAAATGATGACCATTAGAAACTAAATACTCGGTGACCTTTTGTCACAGCTACGGTTTTTCAAGACTTCTCCCTCTACCTAGCACCGCCATCATTTTTATCCATTTTGAGACACATTATTGAAACCATTAAATCTCACCATGTATTTAGGTAGTGCC
The DNA here is from genome assembly GCA_011057435.1 of Actinia equina. NCBI lineage: Eukaryota > Metazoa > Cnidaria > Anthozoa > Actiniaria > Actiniidae > Actinia > Actinia equina. The sequence goes on along the minus strand of WHPX01000113.1, from coordinate 110,338 downwards.
AATCTTCTTTGACCCTAAGGCCTTGCTTTAGGCATAGATTTCTAAGGCTTTCTTCCCTTCTAAAACGTTGAAATTCTTTGTCCAACTTAAATTCGTATTCAAATTCCATAGTGACTATCTCTTTTGTTGCTTGCGAATTCCTGAAAATCCATGAGCAAATTTGAGGTAATTTTTCACTTCCTGGCGTGGTGATTTACTTTTGATCCACCTTCGAACTTCTCTTCCTTGTACAACGTTCAACGGATGCGATCCGTTTCAAGAAACATTTCTGAAACCCGCGCTGCGAGGGATAGTTCTCTTTCCGTGCCTGGTTCGTTCTGATAATATGATACCTCGGGAAGTTGAATAAAATAGCGAAGTAGCTTACACATAAAGGCCTAAGAATGACTGGCGGTTTGACATGCAGTCGTGTTATAATGACAGATTTTTATTGTAAAATCTTTAGAGTGACTACTCTTATTATGATATATATACAAACTTTTGAAGGCATCTTGAGTGTGTGTGAATGAATGTCGTTCGTGGATTTACAGAATATAAATGACAAATATAACTGGGTATGCATGTCTCTTTGATTCAAGTGTAATATTGCAAACTAATCAAGGTCTTTCTTTCTCTCTCAAATTCATAAATCGTGCTGTGGCAGATTCAAATTAATTCTAACTAAACTCTAGCCTTTTCAAAGAGAAATATTGTTTATCAGCGCTTCAGAGACAGCATGAGGCGTCATCCTCTCAGGCTATAGGATACACGCAGTTCTTTGACAAATAGAATCACTGTATTATACACACACGGTCTTAAAAGGGCAATAATCCAAAGAATCCTGTCAGAGACAAAAATTAGGACATGATTTTCAATTTGTAGAAAAATCTTTTTGGTAATGAATACCGTTGAGTATTGAGAGGGAAATACCCTCATTGAAGTTGACTCACTGCCCCAAATGTAAGCAAGAGATGTACCTGTATGTTCTGTTTAAAATCTGTCTTTTTGATAAGTGTATCAAGGTGTATGTTATACTTGTTGACCTCACATCAACCTCAGACTAAAAACACTATAGATCAATACTCGTTTCAATTAGAAAAAATAATGACAATCAGTGAACCCCCATGCATTAGATAGGACCTCTATGAATCAGTCTCTAGGAAACATGTGGAAAGAAATGTGGCTTTGTTTACTTTTCTATGGCAAATGAAAGGAAACTTTCTTTGTGTGTTATCATAAACTTATGTGGTTTAGGTCAGGAATTAATGTAAACCTCAATACACCACTCTCTGAATTTTTTCACTGGTTTAGCAGTTCTTTCTCGGTGGCCGCTGTATTTCGTCTCTATAATGGTTTTTAAATTACAATCATATGGTTAATGAGTACATTGGTCGACTCTGATAGCCGTAAAGACCCCATTAGGGTTGGCAGCTTTGCTGAAAGTTCCCTCAAAAACCGACAGTTCTTTGATTAATGCTGAAATATTCGACGTCGTGTACCTGACAATCTTGGAGAGTTTACGTTCACCACCTCGCTCGCCGTAAATTTAAATGTGATCGTGATAGGTCAGAACTGATTGAGTTTCGTATCTTTTTTGAAATATTAAGAGATGAGGAACAAAATACTCTTCAGTGATAATGTGGTACTCAAAAAATAGCGAGATTTGTTCATCGAAATATCGCGCGCCCACGTTTCGTACAAAGCCATTCAAATAATTTTGCCATGGCGTTTAACTCCGTAGATTTTACCGCTTCAGGGAACATACCACCTGGGGTAGAAATCCTAGAGAAATAAGACTGTTTTTATTGTGTCTGTTAAGTTATTTTTGTTCGTATTATTTTAGTGACTGGAAATTCCTAATGTGATCATGCCGATGATGAATAATGGTGATCGTGTTTAAAGTGACCCGATCATCAGCCTTCATAAAACACATTCTCTGTTTGACATTCGTTTCTGCAAGTGTCCGGTTTCAAGAGTGGTTTATTGTTTTGCGCGTGCGATCGTTTGGTGAAAGGCAAGCTAGCGACAAATCTGTAGGCATCACCTAAACTACTTGATTATTTTGAAGTGCTAGGGGTAATTTCACGGACGTATTCGACCATTAAAAGCTTGTGGAAAGCCGTTTTGGAGAGCACTGGTTATAGCTATCGAAAACAGATGAGCCTAAAACGACGACGCGAACAAAAACATTGATCATTATAGTGCGTGCACGAAACATGAAACTAAAAAAAATTATTTTTATTTGATACCTAGAGTTTTCCGCTGCCTTTATGTTACAGTAAAGGGCCTCAGTAATTCCTCTTGTAAACGCTACACTGGTTTTGACAAGTGTAGCGTTTAGTGAAGTTTTTAAGATGTTGTGAGTTGGATGTGTTGTTTTAACTAAGTGTCGTTCATCTCCGCCCATACTGTCAGCCTCTGACAAAAGGCGTCATATCTTTGCTCTATCGAGTAGACAGGAACATTGATAAGGAAATACAATCCATCAAAGCTACTCGTGTACGACGATCATTTTAATAACACGGATCACAGCTTCGGGAAAGAGAGGAAAACAGACTTCTCGCGGTGAACTCTAGGAACCACATTGAAAGCCCTATTAATTTTTTGTATAAATCAGCTGTGTTTGGATTTTTAACCTGGTTTATTGAAGTTCTTTTTTGTTGTTTTGGAAAAAGCTTTGCCGAAGTAGAAACATTTCGAAGCCAATTATCAGCAGGTGTTAGACAAATGTCAATCAAAACCCACAAAAGAGTTTCCCTTCATCTCATGCCAGGCCAGACGACATCTACTACCAGTATGGTATAAAAAATAAAAGCGGAAAAAATCGTGAATGACTGCGGTAATGATTTCCCTTCAGGAAAATTGCGCCTATGGTTGGAGCTGTCTTTTCTGATAATGCACGTTTCCGGGTTAACTTTCCTTCAATAATTTCAAAATTGATCTAGATTACGTTGTTGTTAGTTTTCAATGGAATGACACGCCCCAAAGACTATGTAAAGATTTGTGATAGGTAAGACAATGGAGATAGAAGTGTTTAGACATATTATTTAGGTTCACTGGCTTCTCGCATTGTGATTGGTTGATCAATCTAATTTGTCCCACCACGTATTATTAAGAAGTGGCTCGGGTTTATGATAATGTTAAGGAGAATTATTCCAAATGTGACTTCACTGCCACGTTTTCACGTATATCGTGCCTCTATACACTATCAAATAAGAGTCTAAATCACCTCTTTAGTATCAATTAGTAGTAAAGCGTGCAGCATTATGACGAAAATTCTACACGGGGCTTAAAACTGAAATTTAATGAAGGATAACAGAGTGATGAAAAGAGTGTTTCTCATAAGGTTGTTTTGACATGGGTCTATGGAAATCGTGAATGATGATTGACATATCAGTGGGCAAGAGCCACGAGACAAGCTTGACAATCCGTTACGGGTTGTGTTGACGGGAATACACATCTTTCTTCTGCAAGTTGACGTATTGTAAGTTTAGAAAGCTATCCAACTGAGTTAGCCCTAAACTGACTGTCAAAATTCAAGATTAAACATCGAATGTAATTTTTCGATAACAGCTCTGCGACGGGAGATTAAGGGTATACAGAGAAGGCCAAGTCTCTCGGCCAAAGTATATGGCTATAGAGCGGGTCAGTAGAAAAAACTCGCAACTTCCTCCGCCTTGAAGCCTTTTCGTGTATGTGCGCATATTTCTTTGATTATCTTTGATCGCGCTGTGCAAATTTCAGGTATCATCAGCATAATGTCGTTATTAATCTAATGGAATGGCTTCTCTTGCAGCCGCCGTATGATGAAGTGGGAGTTTATACGATGGATGGCGCCTCGACAATGTATGGCTCCATGCAGCAGCATATGAACCACACGAGCGTCAGCACTGCATACCACCATCCTGTCTCTGCTGCTACGTCGGTGATGAGCACTGTTTCTGATCTACATAAGAGAGATAAGGAAATTTTGTATGGGTATGTGAAAGACTCTCAATTTAATTGTTATGCTCACAAATCACTCTCCCGCCGACTTGTGACTCATTTTGGAAATTAGTACCGATAAACATCAACTGAGCAGTAGGTTCGCGTTGTGATCATATTAACTGGTTAATTCAAGATTGTTTTGTTCTGATATCCTTGTTTAGATCTGTTAATTCGTAAATCATCCTAGGTGCAAACACTAGATCCAGTGTAACAGATAGGTCCTTTGAATCCATTCATCCTAATAACAGTAAATTAGTGGGGTATTCAACGGTGATTATAACTTTCACAGCCATCCCTTGTTTCCACTGCTCGCTCTAATCTTCGAGAAATGTGAGCTGGCGACGTGCACTCCAAGAGAACCTGGCGCTATTGGAGGCGATGTTTGCTCCTCAGCATCTTTCAATGAAGACATTCAAGCTTTCGCCAAACAGGTAAAATAATAGTAAACTACGACTAGGCTATTTTTAACACACATTTCAAGACTATAATGTATCTGTTATTCTGACATAATCGGGCAACTTAATGTAATGAGACGGATACGAAGTCTATTGGCAAAATACGAAACACTCTTACAAAACTCATTTGGACGTTTTGTTTTTGTTTGGTTATAGTTTAAGAGCGATAAGGCCATCTTCTCATCCAACCACGAAGTTGACAGCCTGGTAGGTATCAATGGAGTTTTTCTAACCAAAAATTTCATTGTATTTCTGTCTGTGTTAAAATATTAATATGAACAACCGGCTTGATTGCATTTAAATAACACCAAGATATTGCCACATGCTTGGTTGATTTTTATATCTTGATTTGGACATGCTGTGAAGCAAGTTCTTTAACGCCAACTGCGGCCAGTATTTTGAAACTATGGTTCCCTCATCGTGGTTAGTTGTTATCGAGTGTCCTAAAATAACCCGTATTTCTTTAATCACAGATGATACAAGCAATACAAGTTCTTAGATTTCACTTACTGGAGTTAGAGAAGGTCTGTATCGATATTCAACTTAAACTTTACTTATAATATTTAATTTAGCTTCAATTAAATTCATATAAATTTGTTTTCGTAAACGCATGTGTAACTAGCCACAAGTCTCTACGGGGGCAAAGTACCAGAATCGATGGATCATCAATGAACTTTAAATAATTTTAACTTTTACTGACTCTGTGCCAAAGACACTTTACTATGTGTATATAGCCAAGATCTTCCAGACAATTTCAGACTATCATTTGCATAATGCATAAATTACGCTTATCTTATGATAGAAATTTAATCTCTTCTTGTCAGTTGTCGTATACGTTGGATTTCTAAGGTATTTCTAAGCGTTAATACAACAGTAAAGTAAAACGTTAAAGTCATTAAGGATAACATTTTCCTACTCTACTCTTGTTTTCTAGGTGCACGAGCTGTGCGACAATTTTTGTAAACGTTACATAAGTTGTCTGAAGGGTAAAATGCCCATAGACCTTGTCATGGACGAGAAAGAAAACGGAGGGAAAAGCAAAAGTGATGGCGAACTCGGACCCGACTCTCCCACAGACGATTCTCAGGTACCAATCAACCAGTAGTTGAAATCAGTGAAGCCTAGGTCCAAACCTTGCCACGCGAGCGTTTGATATAATTTTTTCTTCTCCGATACCAGTGACTGTTTCACTTTAACCAGACTACTTCTACCGCGATTACAAGCTTGTTTTATACCATCAAATTATCTCTTCTAAGTGGATGAAGGCTATTAGACGAGTGATAACCATTCCCCTGGCTCTTAATCAAAGGGGGTTTAGGAACCCCCCAATTTGTCTTACCATCGATCATCAGTATTTACGAAACATCCCGTTGTGATGTTTTGAAAAATGTTTGGAGCATGCTGGGACTTTTTCTTCAGGCACTACCAAGTAATATGGCTTAGTCCACTGAAGTACTAAATCGACATGAATACCGTCAGTATTCGACACTTATGTGGCGTTCTATTTTGTCAAGTATATTTATTACGGTTTCGACAGCGATTGCGACGTATTGACGTGTTGAAAAAAAAACTGAAGCTCCTCTCGTGCCCTTAGAACTTGATAATTTATCTAAGATCAAATTTAGACACTCTCTTCTGCCTGACAATAAATACTTAGGTTGAACCGAAGTAGCTGTCTTCGGTGTGGTTTGGTGAAATAAACCTGTCGGATTTAGTCCAATCCATGATTGCGAAGCCAAAGAATTTTTTGACCAGTCTAGTATACTTTTAAACCCAACGTCTTTTTGAGCCCAACGTTCACCCCGGTCCGGTTTCTTTAGAAAATGTAAATTTATTTTGAGGTGTCGTTTTATTGGGATTGTGTACAATTAAGGTTGATTATGGTTAGACAGCGTTCCCTCCACCTCCTAGCTTTAAGCATTGACAAAAATTAGGTTATATGTCGTTGTCTACACCTTGGCTTTGCTTTTCTCATTCACGGGCTGTCAGAGTATTGAAAGGGGATTCAATTGTTAGCCAGTGTTGGTGTAATAATACGCTCCATTCACGCGATTATTAATTGATGGTTTTATTCTTCTCTTAAACACAGTCAACCGGTACTCCTTCATGGCAGGCAAGTTTCGGTTTGGATAACCAAAACTTGGGGCAAAATTCTCAACCTTCTTCCCAAACGCCTTCAGATCCCGGGGCCGATTGTCCGGTAACACCGGAAGGTAGGGGGAATAAAACTTACTCTTTCTTATTAAAATCGACAGTTTGATCATTTCTTTATTAAATTGTTTCCGTATTCGATGTCTTTTTAATAATGTCTTCAATAATAAATCAGTAAAGAGTGAATTTATCAGGGTTTTGTTTATCTCATGGTAAGCGTAAGACCCCCTTCCTTTGGTAGTAATCTACGACAACGATTATTTGAAAAGTTTGCCTGAATAGTGAAATTATTGGTCAAGGGATGGGGTTTATTCTTGGAAGGCTTTTATTGAGTTGAAAGCTTGTCGTCTGTGTTGACACAGCTGCACAAAGGCCTCCTTTCTCCTCGTAATTAAAAAGAATATCATTTTACGTTTCTCGCGACACGTTCGATAAGTCAAATGCAAATTTTTCGAGTTTTTTTATGCCCCAATTGAAAACTTGTTCTCATTATCTGTCACTTAAACTGAGTTACAAAATCGACGTCACTTCGTTAGTTCCTTGCGGTTGATGACTTTATTCTCTACATTTCAAATAACCTCAAGTCCAGCCCGTTGTGGCGTAGAAAGTGGCGCGCGAAACACTAGTACGTTAAACCGTTGCGCGGGGTTCACGGGGTACGTCTCATTGCGTGTTATATGTTCACTACGCATATCACATATAGAGTTGGCTTGCGAATACAATCTGTCTGTCTGTTCTGAAAGATGACACAAAAGGACTTGCACAAACACGGTTAATTGTCCGCGAAAAGTTGCAATGATCGCTCAAACGAACGGCATTGAAAAGTACCCGTGCTAAAGTTAACCGGTTATTTTATAACGAAACAAAAGGGGGATAGCAATGACAGAACTTGTTTTGACAGAAGGAGGTCGCTGAAATTAACAGAAGCCAACAGATATGCCAGTATAGTTTACAGATTTGTCAATGTAATCGGTCACGATGAATCCGAAGCTAGCATGCTACTGTGTTTACCAAAGGAGGAATTTCCTTTCCTCTATAGGCCCTTCGAATTTCCATAAGGTGTTTCCTAAGTTTCCTATGATAAACAACCACGTTTCGTTAGAATTGGCTGTCATTGGTTACATCTTGGCCAATTAATCGAGGGGGAGGGCCATACGATTTAAAGCAATTCTGATATGAAACGGATCTAGAGTCCCCCTTAGAGGTTTAATGTAGAGAGATTTCATAGAGCCCATTTAAGACAGAAAATATGTGTATTTTACAATATTGAATCTGATAATAGTCTGCCCGAGGCTAAGTGCATGTGTACTGTTCTATTCTCTCTTTGCTTTTCCATTTGACATTTATCCATGATCCATGATATATCTGACAAGATAGCCTCTTGCAATTTCCTCTCGTAATTTCCTGAAGTACTGTCAACGAATTATTCATTATGCTTTCATTGTCACTTATAACTACAATCACTAAGGAAGTTGTACAAGTCTTCGATAGGTCGACATGAGTGTAGCATCTCAGTAATTCATTACTTTCATCTCCCCTGTAAGTGCTACCCTTCTCGATTCGCGGCCACTCCCTTGCTGAACACAGCCTTGTGCACATCTACTTGGGCACAGTTCATAGATACACACGTGTAGAAATGCCTCTTGGGGATGGCGACCATTCTCGTGAGTACTACTGTTGTCAGGATCGCGTAACAGGTGAAGAAATAATCAGACTTGGGGTAACTAGAGGCCTTTGTGAACACTTAAGTGATTCTGAAAAGGTTTGTCAAGTACCAAGTGTTAGGTATGACAACTTTAAGCACCTCAGTTCTTTATAGTTTTGCCACGATCTCGAAAAACTTGCCACCTTCGAAATGCAAGGGCAACTCAAGTTTTTTTCCGCAAAAAAACAACAACAAAATCTACAGCGCCGGTAATATTGTCTTTATCTTATTAGGGCATTGTTTACGATTTTTTCGCGTGTACAGTTTCATTTCAATTCTTGCCATGGATCGATTCCCTCTTGATAGTTGAAAAAAGAGTGCATTTGGATGCCTGATTGTAGTCTAGCTCTATTGTAATTTTATCACTGCCCAGGAAGTGAGAGGAGAGGTTAGTGATAGTATCTTCGTTTGAGGAAATAACTCCGGTGTATGAAATATAGTTTATCTTTCTAAGTGACACCTCCATCAAAGTAAAGCTTTTTTTCTGTGTAGATCTCGGTAGCCTGATATTTGTCAATGTACTCTGAAGTCCGTGTAGTTACTTTATCAACAGAAGGACTATCCTTACTTATAGCTTATTATTACTGTTATATTGAGCTAAATAGTGACCGAGTTGAGTGTTGGATACTTTAGTCCTTTGTTTTTCAGCCGATTACATATTGCTACCATAAGGACTTTTCCACCCTGTCAAAAATCTTTTCTCAGACAGATGTTTATGTCTTTACAACTTCACTTTCATAAAACTGCTATCCATTTGTTTTTCGTACGGTTGTTTGCATTTGTGTGTTTTGCATTTTTAAAGAAATCTTATTTGTCTTTGCCAACGCTGAATTGTCAGGAGTGTGTTTGTTTTTACGCGCTTACGAAAATTAATAAAAAGATTCGGAAAATCTCATATTGGAAGAGGTCTCATTTGCGCTTCGCTGTGACAGCAGTTAGGGCTATGCTTTTAACTCATCTACGTTTCCAGTATTCGTTTTAAGTGGGATTTTAGAATGACTTTTATCTTTCTGGTTTAATTATAGAATATGTCACATGTTTACTGAGTTTATATAAGAGCTGTCAATCAAAACTGTATTTCGAGAATTAATCACGAAGCAAGCGTTGGGTAGGTCTTTACTCTGCTCTGGTTGTCGGGGAAAAAACCTTGGAGTTCAGAGGAGTAATTCAGTTCTTCAGTGGCTTGCTAATGATTCCAGGTGCTAAAGTTGTTACGGTTTGCTTTCTTTAAAGGTGTCATTAACCTAGGCTAATTGGTACACTGACAGTCCTGCCACAAGAACTCTTCTGTGGAAAGCAATACTCGAGAAAATTCCCCTCCAGTTTGTCAGGCTACTCATCACAAATTTGACCAGCGATTCAATACACCAGACCATCTGAAATTGCAAGAAAGACGTTGAAATTTGCCCTTGGCAGCTTAGATAAGCTGACATAAACATTCGATATTCAAGTTTAAGCCCTTGAATGCAAAAACCAACGTGTTGAGGCGGGATTATTTTTGCTAGCTAGTTCAGTGTTTAATCTACACAGGTCGAACAGTACTCGACGATCTAGGTTACTAGTTCGCGAACCAAGTGCCCGTTTATAAATCTTTGTTGGTTAATTGTACAAGGAAACGATTTTGTTCGTTTATTAAATCCTTTGATAAAAGTTCCGACTTCCAAGTAGAACAAAGAACAGTATTCTTGATGACCAAATTATTGAATAGTGCAAAAATATGTTTGCTTCACACCTAAACCCAGACGTTTCAGACAGCTAACATTTCGGATTGTCTCTGAACATTTTTCTTTCATTATAGGACAATCTCTCAACGCTTCGATCGGATCAGATGATGGGGGAAGTGAAACGGCCGATGACGACCAAGGAAAGAAAAGTCAAAAAAAGAGAGGGATCTTCCCTAAAGCAGCTACAAACATCATGAAGGCTTGGCTGTTCCAACACCTTACGGTAAGAGCTGCATGCGACTTTGGAAATATTTAGAGTGATATTGTCAATAAAGTCATGAGTGACCTTTGCAGTCCTCAGCGCTAGTACTTTACGAGATGTATTTTTTTCTACTTTTCCTGTACTGCTATTTCGATGGTTCGTTTTATGCCCTTAAGCATTTAGTGCTCTATCTGGTGGCATCCTTTGTTGTAACTTCCTTGTGCTCTATAACAGGTTGCTTAAACACCTTAACTTATTGTTTAAAACCCCTTAATATGATACTTGTCCATTGTATACCTTGCTTTTGGGCGTGAAGTTTTAAGAAAGTAGAAAAACAAGCCTCATAGTTTTTGTCTGTACGAAACTTTGTGCTTCAACTGTGTCGGGAGGTCTCTTAAGTTCCGTTCGCAAGTCGGCTTGAAGTGGTTTCAACGAAACTATCCTAAGCATCTAAATTTGGCATCGATCCGTGTTCATATATATTCAAAGTTCGAAACTGTAATAACCAACGCTTAGAATTATTTTTTGAACACTGTACCTTTTTTATTCAGCGTGAATTTCGTTATTTTTGAATTGTCTTGATGGATCGATGAGGAATGGATGAAGAAGAACGTAGAGATGACACTGATCCTAAATTGTTCTTCTTTATTGGTCTTTATACCAGCTCATCCTTAAATAGGATAAAACTAAGTGGCTGAAAATGGCAAGAATAAACTTGGCTTGAAGTTTATAAGTTTTATTATTCTTTTACCTTCAAGAAAAAAAAAAGTTGTACACGTTTGCCAAACCAATTGAAATGATGTCGTTCTTTTTCACTCAGGTGTGTGTTTTCAGGAGTCGGTTTACATTTGGTTGTTAAAATCCCTATTAACCAAGAAGAGAATGCAGTTATATGGGATCTCATATATAAATTAGTTTTTCCGTTTTGTTCGCGAGGACTTAAAGATAAACCCTTTTGACGTGTGGGACTTCCTTGTGTGTCCTGTTCAATTAGTTCGTCTTTTTTATAATGCGACATTTTTGCCCCTAAAAGTTGACTTTCAAAATACTTAGCGAAAGAACTATGCCAAGAAGATCTTCCCTAGGCTTAGAAGTATTTCTTACCCTGTTATACTCAGACGGGACTTTTAGAAAGGCTTCAAAATTCTGGGGTTCTGTCTTACAAGACATATCGTCGTGAATGTGTGTTCCTAATCCTGTCAAATCCTGAAGTCTGTTTGAAGTTGAACGAAGTGTGTTCCCGAGACAAGTACATTCTGTTAACTTAAATCCTGAATCCTGACTATCTATCGTTACTTTCCTCGTCGTTTTGATTCCGAAAGAAAATTCAACTCAAATATAATGTTTGCAAAAGAAAAAGTACTTTTTTAAAATTTGGGTGAAAAATACGACAGATGACAATAGCCGCGAGACAGAACCGTCAAAACTGTATGTTCATTTGGAAGCTCATTTTCATAGAGTACCAGCGAATTAGTATTGTTTAAAACTCTTCTAAAGATTCATGAATTCCCGTTACCTAAGAGTTAACTAGTCATGGTTAGTGAACACGTATAAAAAAAATGCCATCATCATTGAAATTTTGCTTGTACTTTCACAGCACGCTACTTGCAAGAAATATATTAAGCCCTCAAGGTCTTTGTGGTTTTGCTCAAAAGTCTAAACATTAAAGAAACAAAGGCATCCTTTTGCAATAAGTATAATCAATGGCATCGTGATCAGCCCATTTATTGTGACTCGCGATTTTGTTATTAAAATAACTAGCAATTGGGATATTATTTTGCATGCAATGAACAGAAAATGCTTTCACTGTCTCGTGGTTGTACAAAAGACATCAAGCTTCGAACTGTTGGCGGTCTCCTGTGTTAAAAGAACAAACGCACACTCTTTCCTTCATTCATTTCGCATACGCGTTTTGTTGTGATAAACCACTCCTTAGTTTCATGGAGTGAATACGCCATGCTGATCACTGCACGATGATACCAAAACACCTACATTAAATTTACATTAGGACATTTTTAGACTCGAATCGATCCATCATAAAGTTCGATAGACCAGAATATAACCATGCAATCGAACAAAAACTTATGTCAATGTGTGAAGCAGGTTGCAAGTGGCTTGTAATCAGTCAATGACAGGAAGACAAGAGCTATAGAATATCTCTTTCACTGTAAACGTTCTTTCTGTCACATTTCAAGCATTCACTTTTTCAATTCTTAATCCTACTTCATGTTGATAGGCTTTTGATTCTTAATATTTAAGGTAATATAGTAGTGTGAAAGTGTCATCACTGTATTAAACAACCAAAGAAACTGTATACCCTGAATAGAGAAGTGAGTGAGGGAACAAAGGTGTTCAACCCCATGTGCCTCCTCCATTCCGAGGCACCTTTCCTTATGCTTGCCAGCTCTTTCCTCAATGCAACCGTTTCATTTCTACTAACTTCTCATGAACGTTTGGACTTAATTAACTATTGCTTAGAACTAAATCATATTCAAAATACGGGATAAACTGATAGTTGGCAAAGAGGCAAAGTTAGAAAGATTCTTTATTCCTTTGGAATAGTATAACAAGATCGAGCAATTGGTTTTTCAAGGCACCTTTCCTGCACTTCCTACTTCTTTCCATACAACCGCTTTTTTATCCTACTAACTTCTCATAGCGTTTAGACTTCGTTGACTATCGCTTATGAGTTCAACTCGAGGCACCGGGTGAAAATCAAGCTGTTTTCGTAGAGGCAAGAGGGAAACGATTCTTTATTCCTTGGCATAGTAGTTTCATTTTGAGCAATATACTCTTTCCTAAGCACCTTTCTTGCATTTCCTAGTCTTTCCATACGACCGTTTTTTTTCTACTAACTTCTCATAAGCCTTTAGACTTAGTTAACTACCCTTAGTATTGTATAATCCAAGCACCTGGGGCATTTGATATTTTTCTCTTATTCTCTCTGTTTTCGAAGAGGCAAGAGGGGAACGATTCATTTATTCCTTTGTTATAGTAGTGCAAAGTAGAGAAAAATATTAGTTTCTGGATATCTTTCGCCATTCGTTTCGATTGTGATTTCAGTGTATTTGAGATTTACCGCTTGTCATAGTATGTTGTTAATGCGTTTTTATTGTGTAGTTGCGAAATTAAGTTGGATTTTTTTCTCTTCCTTCGACAGCACCCATATCCGTCAGAAGAACAGAAAAGATCTTTAGCACAAGAAACTGGCCTGACAATTCTTCAAGTAAACAATTGGTAAGATGTCACACTCATACCAATACTCTTTCAAATATGATTTCAATGAAAACTTCAAGATACAACGCGGCTTCGAAACATGAAAAAATCCTAAGAAATAATATCTCTTATCTCAAACAAGTGTTAATAATAAATGAAAACATGAAGCAACAACATAATCTTATTCTATTAATCAAATTTCCGACATACTTATTACCATTAATTTTTTGCCCTCCCATTTAATTGACAAAAATGTCACTCTTGTTCCATAATTAACGAGTGGGCAAGATGAATCACTTCTTAATTGCCACCAAGTTTACCAAATAAAATCAATACCGTTTCTTGATTAGAAATAGAGGCTTTTAAAATCCAAGTCCATGAACAATATTGATGCTACTTTCTCTCGAATAAGTTCATTTCAAGGAAAAGCACACTTTTTGTCAACATGTGTTCTTTTTATAAAGGAAAGACCTTCAGTGATAAATTTGGAAAAATGTACAAAAATAGCTACACCTTTCATTCTGGCTTCATCGCACTTTGTAAAAACAAAATCCTGGAAGTCTGGAACAATATTTGAGAATAAATGTTTTAAGAGTATTGGTTTTGGCATAAGTTTGTTAAATTTGTGACAAAAAGACAACTTTTTCCTTTGTCGTTTTTTCTTCCTTGTTTTCCTTGTCGAGACAACGATATGTTTCTAAAAATTGAATGCAAATTTTGATGTTGCTGGAGCTGAAGGACATGCTGTCGAAAATATGAAGCAAAGGAAAAAAATGGGTAAAATTGGATTTAACACAAAAAGCCTTTTGTCAAAGGACTGATCATCTAAATTAGTCTTCCTTTCTTTGCTTTAAGCAATGCTTTTACTTTGGCCTCCTTATTAGCAGCCACAAAGCAATCCAAACGTTTACAATCCATTTTCTTGTGCCTCTCTGTTGACTTAAGCAAAACTCTTTTGATCGTCGTCGCCCTTTGATTTGAAATTAGAAATTTTTGCAGGCATTTTAAAGCTCAAAGATAAGCAGACATTCCAAGATACTATCTCATTAGATTGCTTTTAAGGCAGACCTAGAGTTGTTGTGCGGTTCTGCGTTTCATTACCGATCAATGAAAGAATAGTTTCGACACGAAACACGACGTGTGCGAAGTTATTGTGGTTCATTATCGAATCGGTCCAATTAAAAGTGACTGATGATAAACCAATGTATAATTGCCAGTTGTCTAAAAGAATTAACGTCAGGCCATCAATGAAACTCCCAATTAACCTGTGTTGGGGTTGTCAGGAATGCCATGAATAGCGCTTAATCTGCTATGATTCGCGTCTGGGGCTTAAACACAACAACAGCACACGATTAATGAAGTGTCCACGTTTAGAACACTAACTGTCAAATCTGACTTATTTCGGAATAAAAGAGCAGATCCCCCTCTTTTTTATTGGTCACTGATATACCCAAATTGATCAATAGGTGACAATTAATTTAACCGTCGGTCAATCTTGATTAAGTCACAATCTATCGATAATGGCTTATACGTTTCACTGGAAATAGTCTGTTTACAAGAGAATTTTTCTTGTTTGTTCTATTTGGAATTATAAAGTAAAAAGATTAAGAAAAGAGAAGGTTTTCATTTCTATTCTTTTTGTATTGCCGAAGACCTGTTTGTTTTTCTCAACAATACAAAATCTGTAATTTTTGTACATGTATTTTCTAGTAATCTCAAGTTCCAAGCCCAAACAAAAGAACTAGAGAAAACAATTTCCTTACACGATATTCAATCGACTTTCTCTAAAAGCTTAGCAAACATATGTGCCAACATGACAAACATACTTTATTATTGTTATTTTTAAATTCTGATTTCGCTCCATGTCACTTTTTCTTGCTTTTAACTTGACGTTTATTCAGTTTGCTTTAGATAGTTCTGACATCTAAAAGTTTAAATTTCAAATGAGGAAAAAAAAGATTTCAAAACTTTATAATGCCGTTCCTACGCTTTTCGTTATTAATATTTCATGAGATTGTTTGTTACCGTTGGTGCTTCTTGCCACAGTGCACGGTCTGACGACAACCGCGTGTTGAAATGGGGAAAAGAAATATTTAAAAATAAAAAAGACTTAAATGGGATTAAAAATAAAGAATCAGCTGGAAAAAAATTAAATTGTTAAATATTTCAAATATTTTTGGGTCACTTCTCATCATGGTATCCAAAGGACTTTCTGGAAATAGAAAAGAAACGACATTCTTTGAGACCGAGAACCCCCTAACAGAGAACTCAAAAAGCCTTGAATATTGAAATTTACACAAGGAAAATATATGTTTTTGATTGCTTTCCATGTTCCCAGCCAAACAGACATCCTATAGACAACTAAAACTGAATTATTTATTGACACTAAAAATTCTGATACTTTGATTACAAAGTGATGGAACATACATCGAAAAAAACTAGATTTTACTCTGATGTCTTCGCAATACTTATAGCGGTTTTTCTTTGCATATTCTTCCTTTAATACCCTTCATAAGCTCAAAACAAAGCGTAGACATTGTGTGCAGGTAACATTTTGGGAGGAAAACAGCATCATTATAACTTGTCTTGGGTTTTTAGGAGAAAAAAAAACAACTGTTTTCAAATCAGATGAAAGGATTTTGCCGACACTCAAAATACTATGCCAAGTCTATAGTAAGCGGTCTATTATTGATGTAACAGTTCCCCACCCTATATTCTAAGTTTATTATTTATCTTATTGTGAAGTGCGCCGAAGTGCAGTGATTATCTTTATCAATTGTTCTCCGAATACGATGATACGACATGGTAGGTTTAAGCAATCCTTTGTTTTTGAGTCATTGTTTAGTTACATGATTTATGTAAGAGATAACACACTGTGCTCAGCACGATAAACCAAGCCAACACGTTCATAAAATAGAATGGAAATGATTAATAAAAATTGATAATAAGATTTTTAAAAGTTGAAGCTATTAAAAGACTCTTAAAAGAAATCCTTAGATAAGTGAAATCTCCGCTAAATATCGACTGTTTTTTCCATCTCAATAATTCCGAATATTCATCTGAATATCATTTGTAATGAAAAATTACTTTCCCTCCAGGGGGATACTCCAAGACAATTATCGCACATATGGTCTTCAAACTTGGTTTTTCTAATCATTCTGTTGTGGAGACTGATTTAAGTTTGAATTTTCTCAACCATTTACAACAAAAAATTATTTCAATGTTAAAAAAAAAAAAAAAAAAAAAAAACAGCACGTTTATTTATGAGGATTTCAATAACGTGTCTTCAAGAATGGAGGAGAAAAAGAACGAACTCTTTGAAATAGGCACACCAAACGCATTAAAATAAAAGAATTAACTTGATATGTCACCTTTCTAAAATATAAAAACACTGATGTGTTATCATTTTGGCTTTTCAATAAAACCTTTCAGAACGATCAAAATTAATTTACAAAGGGCCACGAAATGAATAACATGCCATGTGACAATAGCATTTGTGAAGATCGTTGTGGAGGTAGATGTCACATTCGTGGCCAAACAACTACGGTTGCTTATAACAATATGTCAAAAAGTGGCGTGGCGGCCAGCTATGACCTGTGAGAACTAAACTGAAGACCGAACATTGAGAACTGTCTCAAATAGTTACTGCTTTCCTATGTTACGACCACGACCACATGTCTTTTTAGACACTAATTCTTTTGTCGTTTCATAATGTTTGGTACTGAATTTCCCACTGCATTGGAATGCATGTATAGGTGTTAAATGTGAGGTGTATTCGCATCTGAATTATTAATTAACAGATTATATAGATTGTATATTGTCATATCTCCGCCGGTTTTGAAAGAGAATCGGTCAACACAGGCTCACACTAGATTACTTAAATCCTAATCAACTCAATATGGCACTTAAATTATTCATTTGTCATCGCTAAAGGATCAGAGATTTGGTAGTCTAACCCTAAGTGCTATAGAAAACGTTTAAAACTGGAAAGATTTTCATTTAGGTAGTGACAGATCAATTCACTTAGATGACAATTAACGGGCATGGGAATTAAATGTAATTAAAGTAGGAAGTGGTTTGATAGAAAGCTACTGATGTTTTGAATTGAAGTGATAAGAGCCTTCCTTGAACTTTTCATGACACAAAAAGCTTAAACATAATCCAGGCAAATCAAAAACTATCAACCTCAATGTGGCAGATGGACGAATTTTTTTCGATACGTGTCTAGTTTGGATTTTGGTTTACTTTAAGAGAACTTGTGTTCCGCAGCCCCATGATGCCTTACGGCCGTGGTGTATCGTGCTGGTCTTGCTGTCAACATCATTGTCAGATGATTTCCACGTTGAATTGCGTTGTTTAGAGATGAAAAAAAGGACGTCTTATTCTATCCCATCAAACTCATCGTTCGATTTGTTGCATTTTGATTTACTGATTTGATTCGAATGGAATAACGATGATACTTTTGTCCTTCACTGGTCATAAATTGTTAAGCGCATTGAGATATTTGAGATACGCTATATAAGGAACTCCCATTATCATTATTATATTATTCTTAAAGTATATTTTGTTGCCAAATTATTATTTAGTCACGAGTAAAAATAATCGTGACCTGACAAGTTTTTGAGGTTTCCAAAAATCTGGACAATTCAAAGCAGCCTTCAGTTCTTATCTTAATGAATGAATACTGACATGAACGATGTTTTATGTTCCTAATTAGATTTCGATCCTTAACGTTCTTAACCCTGACCTCTCTTCCTACACAGGTTCATCAATGCCAGAAGAAGAATAGTACAGCCAATGATAGATGCTTCAAACCGTGCAGGCAAGTCCCCAGTAGTCACGGTATTCAAATCAAGACGAAGAAAAAACTCTCTAGGACAAGGGATTCCTTCTCCTGGTCCTCCGAGGTATGGACCTGGTCCCGGACATCCTCCTCCCGGGTACTATCCTGAACAGCATCATCCACAGGCGCATCCTAACTACCACCTTGACGGCAGCCCTCAAGGTCACTTCCCACCGCGCGGCTACATGCCGGATACAGTGTCTAGTGGGATGAGTACTATGCAGATGCCAACCACTGTCTCACATACCATGCACGCTCAGTTACCTGCACATGCCTATAGACAAGCCATGCAACCATCGGTCCAACAACCAATGTACATTCCTGGACACCCTCACGCTATGATGATGCCTCCTCCTGGACATCCGCATGCACATGCACATCACCCTGGACACCCAGGCCAGCTTATTTCGTCGAGTCAGACATCGCCCTCGATTATAGTTAGTGAAGGGGTCATGACACAGTCAGTTATGGATATGCATTCAAGTTAAAATGACCACTAGCTCTAACTACGACAAGTCTCAAAGCTGCTTAGAGTTTAACGGAATCTTTAGGTTTGTTTAAAAAAATAGAATCTGATATGTACCAACTTGGTAACTTGATGTCCTCGGGCCATGGCAAAGGAACCAAGGGCAAGAGAACCGATTTTTAAAAAGGTTTTTTGTCATTCAAAAAGAAAAAAGAAAAAAAAATGGATGGAGTACCTACGGCAGACCTAAGATACATATTTTAAACTCTATAGGATACCATAGCGTGAATACTTGGTGATTTTTCGTAGACACGAATAGCAACAATCCCTTTATTCTTTCTACCCAGTTGGTACGTATTGGAATAATTATTCCTTTTAATCACGTTGAATTTGAAGCTATTTCTCTCTGCTCTGTTTAAGAGGAAATAGTCTTTAGCTTTGTGATATAGTAATATAGAGAAATATAACAAAAGATGAAATTGAAGTACAACGAGAAGGTGATGGCCACTTCATCGTTGGAACATACGTTTAAGTTTTGAAACTACTCGGTATACTTTGGCTGTCCAATTCTGTACTTGTTTGAAGAGTACACTGAATATCATGGAGAGAATGGAATGATAACTAAGGCGTTATTTTTGGGCCACAGGAAGAAAATCAATATTGTCTAACTACCTCGAGTTTGAGGGTAAACATTCTTAGTATCGATGTTACAAACTTTATACTATTCCTGTATTGTGAGAATTTTATCAACAGAAGATGGTCCGTGGCTAAATTTGAACAGCTTAGTTCGCATTAAACGAATACGCAAACTTTATAAACAACGCTAACACATGATATATGTGTAAGCAAGATTACTTTACTTTAGGCGTAACGTCATCCTGTTCGAATTATATTTTCAAGAAGCTTCGAATGGGATAACGAAAGATCTTTCTCTCAGGAATTTGCGCGCTATTTACGTGAAGAAAAGAGCAAAAAAGGGGTAAAAATGTTTCAAAATGTTTTCAAGCATTATTATGAATCCTGACTTCAATTATTGAAGTTTTAGATACATAAAAGTTTTGAGATTGAGTTCCATATTTGACGTTTATTTTTCTACGATTGGCAAACACGTTCATTTACTTCCTTGTCCTATATCTTAACCAGGTAGGATCTCATAGGATATTTAAAACAAACTTTTACACTTTAATGAGTGCGAATTTCTGAAAGAAAGATCTATAGTCCCTTTGCTGTCAATCCAAAAGTCAAACGGTGGAGAATCTCTTTCATTGAGAGTAAGTTAAGGTAGCTAGATTGTTTTTGGTACGAGTGGAAAACGATAAAGCAAATTGGTAGCACTTTTAGTATCCACCCATAACCGTAACTGCGCGTTGTGATTGGATAATTCAAACAAAAACCATGCGGAGTCTGCTGCAAGTCAGCACCACGCGCTTTTCACTCGTGCAAAAACTGCTTTACTGTACAGTAACGTAGGTCATTTGAACTTTAGCAACCGCCATCAAATCATACTTTTCAAGACAACTAAAGGTCTTTGTCTTCTGAATTCACCGTACTTTAGAAAACAAGAAAACCAAACTCTATAAGTTAGGACAAGGCAATATTTCTGTTTTAAATATATAAGCTGTCAAAGAGGTTAGTTATTAGAAAGGGAAAACAGCCTTTTATTGTGCCCAGGAGTTAAAACTTTCTGGGAGAATTTAGTTATATTAGTGCTTTCCCGATGTTTAGAAAAGAATGACTCCTGTTTCAAGTATAAACCAATGATTGTGTAGTAGTTTCCTTAAAAAGGAGAAAAAAACAGGGTAGGCTACACTTTTTTATGATTACGAATAGTTTAAAGAAAAAATATTAACAAAATATGATGATGAAGATGAATGATGATGTATTATATTCCCGTCTAACAGTTTCTAGTATTTTGTTTATATATAAATATCTATATAAACATATATGAATGTGGCGCTATTTTGTAAATGCAGATCTAGATGTAGTCTTTTAAACTGAATACGGAGTATATAAATATGTGATTTACTGAATCTATTGAAGTGTGTGTGTTTCTTGTGAACCTTTAGAGTAGATAGCCTGGAAAGGGACTATTGAGTCATAGAAAAATTCATAAGGGCAATGGCATACTGAGTGGGTGAATTGGTCTCCAGGGTAAGCGGATGTCGTAAATAATTTAGTCCGGATAACGGATTTAGAGTTAACTATTATCTGCTTGGCGGATCTTACAAATACAACACACTGCGGTCCTGGTCCCTGCCGAACCAACACTCAGGGTCTTAAAATAACTGAGGAGAAGGTGCTGCCTTTGTAATTACATCTGCAAATGGTTAGACCTTCATGTGGCTCGGATGACTACGTAAAATGGCGGTCCCGTCTCTCCACACTCAATCATTACTAACCAACATCGGAGGGACGTAATTTTAAGATCCACTGAGGACGTAAAGAAACCCCGGCAGTGACCACTCTCATGCTTGTAATTTCATAAAGGCAATCCGTCATTCACAACTCAATGAAAAGCGCCTTTGATTATATCCATATAGAAAGGTCGGTATAAAAGAATATAGAATCACCATTGCGGATTCTTTCTTTCGTTCAGGTCCGGAGTTCGGTTCTGCTCGTTATACAGTTCGGATCTCAGATCTAAACCCTCTTGCGAAATGTTTTATCTTTGTGTTTTTTCGGCCCAGAGAAGATAAAGCAACTGTGACATTTTGTGGATTCAGATTTGACAAACTTTTACGGGGATCGACGGATTTGGGCTTTTTTTAAAAAGATTAATTGATTTACATACCCCTCTATCCAGACCCCGTACCCTATGTTATTATTTATATTATTTTAACATTCAAGTTTAAATACTAACATCGTCAACACCAAACCCCCCCCCCCCTCCCCACTCGACACACGCGTGCGGCCATCCAATCCGCTATTGACATTAATAGGCTCTTTCCACGTGCAGATAAAGAGAAAGAGAAACTCGACACATTAGCCCAACAGGTGAATTATTAAGGAAGAAAAGCGTAGGAATCTAATTTCTGTCTAAAGTCAGAGCAAAGATAAGGTGTTGCAATGGGTGGCTTGATCCCATTACAGGAAAACTGTTTAATAAAAGCACCACAGTCGTTTAGTTGAGTGACAAATCAAAAGGGCAACTCTGCCTCAGCAATCATACCTTGATAAACGCGACAAATTTATGATGTATACCGTTATAAAAGGTCAGTCAGTTGGCTGGCTAGCCCGGAGAAGGATACCCATACAATAGCGAAGTAATCATCGACTCATTAGACCTCACAGAGTGTTTAATATTTCATCTCTCTTTCTATATGTCATTGATGAATGAAGCTCAAAATAACCCATTTAAAAGATATTACATGTTCGCTGTTCAAGAGGCGTGGTTCATTGGTAAGGTAGACTTTTCTCAGGAATGTCTTTAGAGGTTTAACTGACCCCTTAATAAATTCTAAAGGGATTTATAGAACTTGTGGTGATATCTTAATTTAGGGTATTGGATTAAACCCTTTAGAGCAAAATAAAGTTAATTGGAAAGGGTAATCATATTGATTGTTTGATTTCACTGAATCTTTCCCTATGATGTTTGGTTTTTCAGTCTGCCAAATTAGCCTAAACTATAACAGTTTTATCGGGCAAGACTTGAATCAGCCCTCTGAATGAATAATTGGATGACAGACTCATGCTGCTCCTAAACTGTTTGGGAGCTCAAGAAGGGAATGGAAAGGGAAAGGGAAATAAAAGAAGAAGAGAAGAATGTGAGAGATGGCCAGCCCTAATTATAATGAATCTAGCCTCACTCCTTTCCTCTGCAAGGATAGCATCTTTGGTACCAAATTTTGGATAAAAGGAGGCCTGTGCTTGTAATAGATTTGCAACAAAATGAGAAAGGAAGAGAATGAGGAGAGTAAGAGAGATGGCCAGTCCTAATGCAGGACAGTGAATCTGCTTCTAGCCCCCCTACAAGTCTTCAAAAGTTTAAATAATGGCCATTCATCATGAAACTATAGATAGATTAATAGATCGATAAGCTTCATTTCAGTGTCAGGATCTATCTAAAAACTATGCATGCCACAATATTTATATGTTTTGAGGTTTCCTTATGACCAAACCAGATATTATAAAAAACTTTGTCATTTAGAATGAAACTACAAGACCTAGTTTATTTTAAACTATCTTATCATCATTGGCTAAACACCAAATTATAGGGTGTTTAAGAGTCTTGCAAATGGTATTTAATGAGTCGGAAGATCAAACTCCATTGACTTGGATAACTTAGACATAACAATAATAGATAAGCATGAAATGCAATGTAGTTCACACCTGTTTCACTACAACCACATTTGAAAACCATAGCAAATCAATCAATATTGATCTGTTTACAAAATCACCACTGGTACATTTTATTTTGTTGTTGTAGGTGCATTAAAGGTTAGTCAGACGCTGCCTGCTGAGAGGAGAGCCGTGGTCAAGATTGGATGTGCATGTATCACAAAAACCATTCAAATCCCTTAATTACTTATTTATAAGTATTTATGAGATATATGTCCCTGTTGATTATATTCCCAGTACTATCTACTGGGAATACTTCAAAATCACATCCTTATTTGTAAAATTGCTTGTCTAACAAGCCATTTTTATAAAGATACAGCTTGTTGTACCTATATCATAAGTACAAAATAGCTGTCAAATATATCACACCTCTGATATATTCTAGTCAACATTTCATTGTCTCTTCAAGACTTTGTTCTAATTTAAATTTTTCTTTCACTGTCACCAGCATTGCTTGCTATCTCTTTTCTTAGCAAGATCTATTTTTACCCGATTTTAATAATAAAGTGTCAAATGAATCCAATGTGATTGTTGATCATTCATAAATCACTAAGCGTAATAAGGGCTCACAATGCAGCAGGTTCCCCTTTGTCCCTCTTCCTAAAGCAAACCAAATATGAAGGGCTGCATTGGGCTATTCTCTTATAAATGTAGCGAGCTTGGGTTGCCTGTGCATTCTGTGCACTTCTCATAAATACGCGTTTACACTGTATCAATATAAAAAGAATTGCAACTTGCCTTTTGTGTTTTTTTCTTGTATTATTGACCACTAGTTCATCCAACAAAGGGACCCCAATATCACATGGATTCCTTTAAAAACAAAATGGCAGGTTAATGTAGGTAACTCAGTCCGAAATACAGGTATATTTTTAACAAACTAAACTAGACGTCTCAACGAAAATTCTGCTTTCTCTGAGTACTAATTATAAAACAGCAAAAGAAAAGATTAAGGTACAATCTTCTTGGAACAACAACGAACTGATGAGAAATACACTGAGGAATGGCGGACTTCTAATTGTAGAAATAATTCGGTACATACCTTGAACCAAAAGTTTTTAAAATTAAAAGGCCAAGAATTTTTTCTCGAGTACCGTAAAAGTTATAGACAACTTCAATGAACTGCAAGAAGAATATTTATAAATACACTCATGTAAGGACTAAACTGAGCAAAAAATTAAAATATTTGGACTCACGTGTTGTACGGTTATTGGCGGGAAAATGAGGAGCATTTTGCAGCTTGCCACAGGAAGCCCAAGTTTATTTAACTGAAGCATCGGATAATCAGAAAATTCGAATAGTTCAGGTTAAAAACCAAATAATCCGAAAATTCAAATAGTTCATGTTTAAAAATCGAGTAATCCAAAAATTCGAATAGTCTAGGTTAAAAATCGAATAATCAGAAAAAGACGAATAGTCGACCAGGTTAAAAATCGAATAATCAGAAAAAGACGAAAATTTCAGGTTAAAAATCGAATAATCAGAAAAAAGACGAATTAATAGTTCAGGTTAAAAATCGAATAATCAGAAAAAGACGAATAGTGCAGGTTAAAAATCGAATAATCAGAAAAAGACGAACAGTTCAGGTTAAAAATCGAATAATCAGAAAAAGACGAATTAATAGTTCAGGTTGAAAATCGAATAATCAGAAAAAGACGAATAGTGCAGGTTAAAAATCGAATAATCAGAAAAAGACGAACAGTTCAGGTTGAAAATCGAATAATCAGAAAAAGACGAATAGTGCAGGTTAAAAATCGAATAATCAGAAAAAGACGAATAGTGCAGGTTGAAAATCGAATAATCAGAAAAAGACGAATAATGCAGGTTAAAAATCGAATCATCCTAAAATTCGAGTACTGGGATCTACGATTTCCACAGGAAGCCCGTAGATCCGAAACAGATTCGCGCCTTTTTTAATAAACTAAATAACGCCTTTGTTGATTGGTCCTTCGCACCAATAAAAAATAAGATTGATTTTCATTGGTTGATAAGGGATTATCAAGTTGCTGTGGTAATGGCTCTACAAAGTACTTGGACTTAAGGGTTCCATATTGACATAAACACAACAATTCTATTCCATAAATCCTAAACAACACCTTTAATCAAGCCCAAAAACTGAACCAGTCAAAGCTGATTACTTCTAAGTTGAATAAACATGTATGGATCGTAAAGGTTTAGGATGTTACAGCGCCAAAATAGCTCCAGGCCATACACCAGTGGAAGTTTTCGAACCAAATTACAGTTGTTCGATGAATTTATCAAAGAATTCACTTTCGTTGATGAAGAATTAAACCCCGAGGAAAGAAGACAGATTTTACAAGATCGTCTCACAAATGGTAAATACTTCCTATATATCTATTATCTTTAGTATCTGGACTTCGATTTTCGTCTGTTTAGAAATACATATTGTGTTATCTCTAACACAAACAATTCATTAAATCTTTCAGGATACGAACCGTTCTGCGAAGCCATCAGAAATTTGTTCGGTAACGATGTTACTACTCAGGACCTGAAAGCATTGTTTAGGAAAATTGCCCTAAATCCTGATGCCAAAGTCGATTGGAGTGAGGTAAATCCTGTATAGAATCATAATTAGTTACTGAATAACCTCTTTCAGAAGCAAATTAACTTATTAATAGAATTAATTAAAAAGTTACAAATTCACGTGCAATAAATTTCGTATGCATTTCAACATATATCACTTTTAATGGTTCTTTCTGCTGGTCAGTAATTTTTGAATTAGAAATTATTATTATTAAGAAGGGATTAAGTATTAACAAACTGGCATGTCTTTTCTTATAGCTATTTAGAATGTATGTCAATACAGTTTTTAATGCTTCTTATTATTGAAGATGATGAAAATATTTTTCAATTAATAGATTTTTTATTTTTTTGTTCATAGCTGTTTGGTATTGGTGGGGCTACTGATGAGGTACCAGACCTCCTTCTTAATGAAGATACTTCCTCTGTGATTACGACAAGCAAACGACGCACAGTTGGTGAGGCAGGAGGTGGGTATTAATATTATTTTAAGTCCCAGACAAGTCCCAATTTTAGCAGACAATATATTCATAGACTGGGGAGGGGGGACCTCCAGGGAAAAAGTATCAGGTATGCTTGTCAGAAATTTTCAAAAGTACCCCCTTAAAGAAACAGGAATTTCTTTTAAAGAGGGGATGGTTACACAATGTTTTTACCCCTAAGAGATATGACGAGCATACCTGAGCAAACTTGTATCATGCAGTAACCCCCCGCCCAAGACCCCCTCTCCCTCCCAGGTTCATTTGACTGGCCAATAATCTTAGTCATGGTATAAACCAGCCCTAAATGAATGGTTTCTTATTCTTGACTTTGAGGGGCATAAATAGGATAGATTATTATCCTTCGCTGCACTTGAAAACTATTGCGTTTATGCAAAGTGCCCCTCAAATTTGATGCAAATGACCCAATCGAAATGCTTTATGGGTTGTAAGATACCAGTGAATATTGCTTTTAATAATAATAATAATAATAATAATAATAATAATAATAATAATAATAATGGAGCATACAAAAGTTTTACACAAAAGTTTTTGCTTTCATAATAATAATAATAATAATGATAATAATGTTTAATATTTTTAAAGCACAACTTTAACATGTGGATATGATCAAATGTGCCTAATGCTCTTGCTTTTACTTACGTAACAGGAGACAAGAAGAGAAGAGATGTTGTACAGTGTATTGAACACGTACCTAAATACAACTTCTATGTCACTGCTTCTCAGAAGGGTATTATTTGCCAATGGAGTAACAAGGTATTTATTTCAAATTAACAAATTGACATCAGATTTTTATGTGTCTGTCCTCTTATTGACAATAAATTGCGTCATCACATTGTCAAAGTAGAGTGGATCCGCATACTTACTTTGACAATGTGATGACGCAATTTATTGTCAATAAGAGGACAGACACATAAAAATCTGATGTCAATTTGTTTTTTACAATAACAAAAACGATCAAAACTTCTCATTTTTAGCGATCAAAACAACCAACGGAAAGAGCGCGCGCTCGTTGACGTCAGCTTTATCTGTCTGTCCTCTTATTGATGATAAGAAATAGCCAATCAGCGCGCGAGAAATTTCTAAGTTATTGTAAAATCTTGAATTTCTTAATGATCTAGTTTTTGTTTATTTGTTAATATATTCATGGCACACCATGACCATGATGGTGGCACAACCAAGCATTTTTATTGTTGAAGGTCGAGCAGTGTTCTCATTTGCCTGTGACTTATTCAAAACATGTTAATAATTCTGCCTTAGCATTTTAAGCTCTGTTTCCAAACTAAGTTGATCATAAACCCACGATTTCGCATGTGACCTTGAATTAAATTTTGGAGAGAGTCTCATCTTGTTATTTTTCAATATGACCCCAAATCTTTTTTACACTGATAGAAAATGAATTATTTGTATATTTAGTTTCGCTTACAAGCCTGCATTGATATCAACGTAAGTATCATATTAGTATGATTTCAAATTACATTTTCTCTTTATTTGAACTTACTATAATGAGTTTCTCATCTCTCTCATCTCATCTTTCTCAGTCTCATCTTTCTCATCTCATAGGAATCATCCTGGGTGACTGGTTGTGGCTTTTTGCCCAGTTTACGGAGGATAGCAGTAAGACACTTCATATTTTCTCTGTTTATGAGTACATGTGGTGACAATTTCTCACCAGCATTTTTGCCTCTTGCAGGTAACATCTGAAAGAGCTGTAGCATTATGGGATTACAGAGCAAAAAGAAAGCAGTCTGTAAGTAAAATGAATTATATGATACAGAGTCAATAGTAAAGAGCACTACTCCAAAATTACTGTAGGTAGCTAGGAAATGTCTCAGTAGGTTTAGATTGTTAGAAGGGTGGGGTATGTCAGTAGGGAGTCAGTATGGTGTTGGTAGGTTGTCAGTAGGGTGTTGGTAGGTTGTCAGTAGGGTGTTGGTAGGTTGTCAGTATGGTGTTGGTAGGTTATCAGTAGGGTGTTGGTAGGTTATCAGTAGGGTGTTGGTAGGTTGTCAGTAGGGTGTTGGTAGGTTGTCAGTAGAGTGTTGGTGGGTTGTCGGTAGAGGTGTTGGTGGGTTGTCAGTAGAGTGTTGGTGGGTTGTCGGTAGGGTGTTGGTAGGTTGTCAGTATGGTATTGGTAGGTTGTCAGTAAGGTTTTGGTAGGTTGTCAGTAGGGTGTTGGTTGATGTAAAGAGGATGTTGATAGAATGTCAGTAGGGTGTTGATAGGGTGTCAGTAGGATGTTGCAGGGATTTTGCAGGTTAATGGGGGTTGCTTTTGGCTCATACACCCTACGAACACCATTTTAAAGATGTTTCAATCTCGTTATTATGCAGACTATTTACCAGATAAAGCCAATAGAGAATTCACCCCAGTGTATGACTAACATCCCATGGAAAACCAACTCCATGAATGAAGACACTTTACTTTTCGGAGATGACCAAGGTAAAATTGTAACTCTATTACAAATTACAAGAGAATGCCAATGATTCCAAAATCTTCAACCACAAATCTCATGGACCTGTTTGGCTAGGGCCTAATGTTTTCCCATTTCAAACCAGATGTCTTTCCCTTGGAAATAAGATTCTTTGTTTGAATTATATCCATATTCATGTGTCTTCTCATGTGCAACCTTTGAGCACAGAAATGATACTCTAGAGAGTGACATGCGGTTTGAAAAGGGAAAACCTTAAACCTGAGCTAAAGCAGTCTATGCTTTTGCTGTCATTAAGTGTCTTTTAAGGCCATGTTGTTCAGTGGGAATAATAGAATCTTTTGGGCTTGTATTTCAACAGGTTATGTAAACATGTTGACCATCTCCTCCAAGGATCTTCACATGAAGAACTCAAACACCAAAGCAGATTCTGTTGTTGTCAACATAGAGCCCAGCAAGCTTAGCAGGTGAGGGAGAATGCATAGATTATGCAGGATTTAGATTATTACCAGTAAATGGGCATCATGTACTTTGATATGCTTATTTGAGGTCTTGCATTTAACAACTAAAACAGCTTTTAACTGCTCTGTTCAGTAACAAAGCGCACAGGAATTGACATATGCACAAAGGAAGTGTGAAGACAACTCAAGCTGTAGACGTTTCACATATCTCGATTGCTTTCAGCTTTAGTATCTTCGCTATATAATAAAAATGAATAGTTCATGATATTTTATCATTGTCATCATTATCATCATCATTAAAAACCCTTTCACAGACTGGGTTTTTAGCCTGCATGTAACTCAACTTTAAGTGAGAGTTGCTGAGCTGATGCATATAATTTTTTTTGTTATTTCATAGTGAAATCAAACGAAGAAGATTTCATGATGACTGGGTTCTTAAAGTAAGTGAATACAGTTATCTTTCTCAATCCCTCAATTTTTTTCTGTTTTTGTTTGTTAGTTTTTTCCTCCCTAGTCTTGTACTTTGTTCAATTGAAAATATGCTCTCCTGTATTCACGTGCTTGATGCAAACTCTCTAACCTTAAACATGTTATTTCCAGATAAAGTATTTCCCACAGTTAGAGATGTTTGGTAGCTGTTCCCCGAGTCCAACGTGTTCCTTTGTTCTTGGTAACCTTGATAGAGTGTTAAATAATGGGTAAGTCATGACAAAGTGCTTTACCCTTGCCAGCTGTACTACTATTTCAATCTCACTATAGACTACAAGTCGGTGGAGATTTCATTCAAAACATTGTCAGTGAAGTCAATTTATCCACATTTTGATGTATTTTCTTTCTTTTTTTCCCCCCTTTTTTCTTTTCTTTCAGTCCTGTAAGAGAGCTAGCTGTGCCTAAAGGTGTAAACTGCTTTGATTATTGTATGAGGGCGAATGTTATCATTACTGCAGGTAAACAATTTGTATCTAGTTGACGATCGGCTCCCAATATCTGTATGGACATGATGGATAGGAGAAGATAAGATATTGTTAATATTGACAATATAGAGTTAACTTACTAACTAACCGTATTATATTTTTCTTCTTAAGGTGCAGATAAAATCATCCGAATCTGGCATCCCTTGATCTTCACTAGGCCAACAGGTAATTAATCCCATTCCTCTCTATTTTATCCTCCTCCGCTCTTTCGTTTATTTTTTCGTTTCATCCTTCTTTCCCTCCTCCTTCCCTCCAGTCCAAACATTCCTGTTTTATTTTTTTCTTTACCCCCTTTCTCCCGCTGACTTGAATGGCGTGCGTAATTATTGATTTTCTTCTCCCAGGGAAGCTGCTTGGTCACTTATTTACAATAGTGGAGGTTTGTGTCAACGAAAAAGACCAACAGTTAATCAGTCTCTCTACAGCACGTGTAAGTGAACCCATCTTTACACCTACTTTTATAATTACGCAACCCGGTAGAACAGTCCAAAACGCCGTCTAAAAGTGCGTTAATTGTAATGAAAATTAATTAATTAATTAATTAATTGTTAATGAAAATTTATATCAAACGCTCATTATCTAACGGGATTTCCATTTACCTGGAAAAAGCCGGAAATTCCGGTTGGAAAAACAAATGGTATGTGCCATTCCACGTTTCCTGCCCTTTTCGATTCCTACGGTAGACGCGTGTACCATTTTTTAGAAGTCAAAGTTTACCTCTTTTTTTTCACCATTAGCAATTAAATTTCCGACCGGATGAATTGGTTTAATGGTAAGCACCCCAGAAGAACTACCTTCTGCATTCTTCTTTGTAAAAACCCTATCAGAGATTGTCAGTGACCTTTGTAAGGAACTTCTTTTCATATCATAGGATCTCCTTGAAACTAATTTTAATTCCGAAGTACCTTTTAATAATTGAAAATATATAAATAACGGATTTTTGTTACCATCTTGTCTCAGGTTTTTCGAGTGTGGGATATCCAAACTCTAACATGCCTTCAGGTAAAAACTCTTGTAGTTCGTGAAATGCAGAGTTTATCGCTAATCTCCAAACACAAACTGGAAGCATTCGAAGGCACCTCTATACTGAGTCCATGTATGACCCCTGAGCACAGCTCTAACCAGTTTGAATTAGTTAAATTTGATTTGAGGGGAGGGATGAAAAACCTTAAAAAGACAACAAACCACCTTAATTCAGAGAAAAGATGACCTCAGAGAAGAAACGGGCGTTTCACCACCACACCATCCTTACTATTCAATCAAGCCTTCGGAAGCTCGAGTGCACGCACGAATGTGAAATGTCTCGACCTGATACTGTAGCCTCTCTTCTGGCGCAGTGCGATAATTCCTATTGCAACACGAATAAAACAATAAGCATTATATGCAGGCCTTTGTGCTTTTTTTTCTTAGGTTTTTACGGATAACGAGGTGCGGCCAGGAGAGAAGCGCATTTCGTCCATGCTATTTGATGCCAAGAACGACAGACTCATAACAGGTAAACTAAAGAAATGATCAATTTGTAGAACCTATATACAGTGAAGCCACGCTATACGCGGTCACCTTGTTAATACGAACGTCCTGCCAATATCCAGTAAATTGCATTTACTCTACGATAAACCTGCTTAATACGGCCACTCTGTTAATACGACTATTTACCTTCCGTGCCCGTATTAACGAGGTTCCATTGTGTAAGCACTATAGTTATTATGTCGGAAAACACTGACCGCCCAAGCCGTTCGGATAATAAGGAGATGAACCGTGTTTTTGTATTTGAACAATGATTTCGAATGTACTTATATGTATTGGGTTCATTTAGGTTGTAGTGTCATTGATACTTGGCCGTTAACAAGAGCTATACAGGATTCATTACAAGTACCTCATACTCATGACCGACCACTTAGCCAAGTAAGTTCGATCGCTCGGTTAGTGATCAGTTACTATATGGAACAGTAATGATGAAAAGGTAAATTATACACCGTGAAAAAGATGAAAAAACTTACTGACGTTTCGGACGCTAGTCCTTCGTCGGAGTAAAAGAGCTCTTTTACTCCGACGAAGGACTAGCGTCCGAAACGTCAGTAAGTTTTTTCATCTTTTTCACGGTGTATAATTTACCTTTTCATCATTACTGTTTCATTAGAAACACCGACGCAGCTCACACTAGTTTTAGCCAGTTACTATATGGTCTAACTCAGGTACCGTAGCAACTCTAGACCAGTCTCTTAGGCAACGTCAGGAATGGATTCAAGAGGATTTTTTTGGGGGGGAGGGGAGGGAAGTAATGAGGAAAGGAGGGAGGGTGGGTAGAGGGAGGGAGGGAGGGAGAGAAGTAGAGAAGGTGTGTGGAAAGGGAGTGAGAGAGTAAAGGAATTAGAGGGAAGGGGGGAGGGTGGGAAGGATCGAGTGAGGGTGGGTAGTTGCGCATCGTAACTCAGGCTTATAAGCAGATCGTTTAACCACATACATTTCCCCCCACATTTTTCTTCAGCTTCTCTACAATCCTCACATGAGTCAAGTCATTAGTGTATGTACTGAAGGAATTATGAAGGTAAATAAAAACTCATGCAGCTACTTTTTTCCCTGCCACTCCTAAGTGATATAAGCACTAAGGGAATCTACTGTACGTTCTTTTCAGGTCTGGGAAATGGAGACAGGTCAAGCGGTTTACCAGGTCCCGGATGCTCACGGCCCGTCCAATGAAATCACAGCTATGAACATAGATAACACAGGCTACAGACTTGTTACAGGAGCATACGATGGTATGATTTATTATATGACTTATCTTTGCCTCTTTTGACACGTTATGAGCAGGCGACGGGAAGTCATTCCCCTCAGCGCGGGATTAGCTCACCAGCATATACGTCATGACCCTGAATGGTTATTTACTACAGTACTATATATTAATTTACAATAAACGTCCCTTGATGTAGCACTTTGCTACTTCTTCTAAGGCACAGCAAGCGAAGCCGCCGAGCGCCTTGACATATCTTCGCCATCCACTTGAAAATTTGGTCGTCTGGTTGCTTGGATTCGTAACAGTTTTGGAGTCAATGAGTTCAGCTGAAGGGCTATCCAAGTTTATCCTAGGATTCTCCTCTGAATCTAGGGAACCAATTTCATTTACACATGGAAGATGTTCTTTCTCATCTTTGTAGTTCAAGCTTGTGTTGAATGAAAAAGCCTGCTCAGGGATTCTTTCAGAGGACAAGCTTACAAGGCACTCGCCTTCCGCAGGCGAAGAGACGGATTCCCTTTCTTTAGCTGTAGCTACGACGACCTCTTGCATTTCTTGTGGTTCCATTGCAGACAACCAGTCATTCAATTTTCTTCTCAATACCTCTATGTTTTCTTCATTTAGGATGGATTCTTGTCCTGGAATGTGAAGGCTGAGGTCCCATTCTTCGAACTCTTGTTTGTCTTCGATGTATTCAAAGTCCTGTAGAGTTTCTTCTTCACTGTTTCTTTCATTGTATACTGGACTAAATATCTCCTCTATCTGAACTCCACAACTAGACTCGTTTTCTCTTTGTTCTTCCTTGTCCTGGAATGATACATAGTCTTCAAGATCGTCTATGTCTTCAATAACGACACCAAGTTCTTGCTCAGTTTGTACATCCCCTTCGTACGGCCATTCGATTGCTGGTCCCTTGTTGTTGCAGTCAGCAAACATGGGCACGTCTGACTGGATTCTGGGTGCTTTTGACTCCATTACATCAACTGTCTGAACAACTGTGACACTGCTGACTGAGGAAATACCTCCATACTGTTGGCTCTGACTGTACTGGTTAACTTGTTCATAGTACGATGACATACAACCCGACTCTACTCCTCCACCAATTCTTAAATCACCAGCCACATCGTTGACTCCTCGTGAATTACAGGAGTTAATTTGTTGATAACAACCGCTCACACTAACTGAAGAATCATGTTGATAAACTTGATATTGCTGTGCGTAGCCACTGTTGGGCTGGTCATATACACAATACAAGGGCTGGTAGCCATACACATAACCTCCCATTACTCTGAGGTCGAAGGTGTTACCGGTGAACGAACCGTACGATGGCATAGCGCCTCCATTTTCGTTCCACACTGAGCTGTTAGAGACTAAAGGCGTCTGTACATACTCTGTCACGTGATGTGTCTGGCTTTGCTGGACAGTCGTGGCGCCGTTAGGCGTAGAGTGTGCCATACCAAGGTCAGCCTGCTGAAAGCACGCTCCAGCAGCTGCTGGGTAGCCATAAACGCGACCGTTCCATGTTTCTTGCGAAACAGTGACACAAGATTCTTTGGTAAATGACTGGCAGGTATCCATAGAAACCGAGCCTCGCTGTCCATTTTGTCCGTTAAGCATTTTGTCGTTAGGGATTTTTCGTCGTTTTCTCAAGCACTTTTATATTCTCGCAACTTCACTCAAAACTTCTCCAATCAAAGTCTTTTTCAAGATCATTGTTACGTTAGAACGCGCGCTAGTGACGTTGATGACAAAACATTCGCGGGCATTTTTTCGCGCGCGCGTCCTCACTCGCAGCTATCCACAGGCATCCCAAAAGCTAAAACACCAAAGAACAGCAAAGTAAACGCTTCGTAATCTATTTAAAACGTTTTCTACTGGAATTTCAAACTGTAATTTAAAAAAATGATAAACATTTATTTGCTTTGATTTTAATTTTGATTTTACTTCCATTATCTGAATTGGCGTCCTGTGCTTTCACAACTCGTCGAAGCTTCATTTTTTCTGATTAGAATAATCGTATCGATTCAGGCTCGATCAAGGCATGGGATTTTGGAAGTGGACAGTTATACAAGTCGTTCCCATACGAGCCCAGTAAACACCAAGAGAACACGATCACTGGTCTAGTGTATCACACCATTGGAGACAGACGTTGTTTATTCGTGTCTTCGTGGGGTAAAGGCATTAGAATTCTCGAGGTAAGTCATTGCCAACTCCTTAACATTCGTGTTCGCTTCGTGCGATAGTTTCAATTAATGCCTTGAATTCAAGCATTCAGCCGATGGACATTCACCCTTACTTAAAGAATGTACTAAGAAAACTTAGACGGAAGGCTCGATCATCTATTGATAGTTTTCAGCCATTCCCAAGAGAATCAAATAACAAAAGACACGGCCGGTACAATTCTTTTGTTAAGTCTCCAACATGGCTCCATGAAAACCATCAGTTGACCCCTTTGCACCAGTGACCGTGCGCGAAAATTTATTTCTTTGGTTATGTATATATATATATATATATAAATTGATTGATTGGTTATTTTTCGTCCTTTGAAGGATTGTTATGACCTACCGATGTTTTCTGAGCTGAGAATCCTGAGCGATTCATTCACTCCGCCAAATTCTATTGCAGTACCGGGTATGTATATATTGTGCCATATCTTCAAATAAAGGTTCAAATTGGAGAAAGTTTTTTCACGTGACGTCACAGCGGCCATGTTGGTGGACCAAAACAATGCATTTCTATCCTCCGGGAATTAAACTCTATTTTTATGCAAAAACTGTGCAGAAAGTTTCTATTGTTTGGTACAACAATATGGCTGCCGCGTCACGTGAGTAAAAACGCTCTAAAAGAATGTTTGATAACAATCTTTATATCGAGGCAAAATTTTTTATTAAAAGAACTTCTTTGATCATTTTAGAGGGTCCCACACCGTTCATATCTAGAGCGCCACTTCCAGGTATTGGGCAAGAACCTAACTCATTGAAACAGGTATGCATCTGCTGTTTACTTTGCTTTTGTATCAAGAGAGCGCTGCGTTACCTATGGTTATACGACACTAATTCAATGTAATAGATCGTTTTTGAGATACCGAACGTGTTGCATTGTGGTCTAGCTTGGGTACAAACATCTTTTGTTCACTTTAAATTTTATATGTTGTTTGTAACGAAAATAGACCACCATGCAATATGTTCATCAAATGCATAAAAGCCAAAGCCTGTTGCATCGACGAGATGCCACGACCCATATCTTATGTTTTCCCCAACCACTAGGCATTTTCTGTAAATATTTTTACGTTCGCTATATATTTGCGCATACTTCTATGGATTGGAATACTCAAGCTGGTGATCCAATAGAAAAATCGTGCGCGCTCCAAATAATGGAAATATGTTGAAGTAACATATTTCCATACCATGGAATTGTCCAAAATGTTGGAATACCGTATCTTCAACTATTTACCAACATATTTCCAGCTTATCTTAAACATCTCAAATCGATAGATTTTTCCAGTGTGAAGTGATAGAGCAGTGATGAGGGATGATGAAGGGGAAAGAGATCGTAAAATAAGTCATTATGCCTTTGTTTTCTTCTAGATGAACTTACTAAGGTCCTGCGAAGTCACTTGTCTTGAGTTTT
This sequence comes from Actinia equina, assembly GCA_011057435.1. Classification (NCBI taxonomy): domain Eukaryota; kingdom Metazoa; phylum Cnidaria; class Anthozoa; order Actiniaria; family Actiniidae; genus Actinia; species Actinia equina. Next base: position 74,004 of record WHPX01000113.1, on the reverse strand, counting down.
GCAGTGGGTCTCTGTTAATGGCCGGGACCAGTGACGGTGCGATAATAATGTGGAACTTGGAGACGGAGAAAGTTATATCAAGGTGATTTCACATAGATCTTATATTTTTCTCTATGTTAGCTTGCACTACTGCCGTGAATAATCTTGTGTTGCGGGTCACACGTACCCACTATATTCAATATGATATGCATACAACTATGAACTCACATTGATGAAGAAAAACCAGAGAACCTCGAAGAGCTCGTGGCAAGGGAGTGAACCACAGAAACAAACTATGTAACATGTTCGGTTAGTCGATGATTTACTAAAATATGCAGCCATCTTTGACTTAAATGCAGGTTCGTGTTGCCAGCGACCAGTGGAAGCGCTCATAGTGGAGGAGCCAAAAGGCAACGTCGAGAAGACCAAAGCCTTGTACACGCTTGTCGATTCCTCGTGCATAAAGTTAGAAGACCAATCATCTATGGAGAAAAGTGGGTTGATGCATCAGTAATAAAACTATCATTATTTCTTTAGTATAGAGGTTTTGCTCCATCATGTGTTGGCGGCCATGTTGGATGTACAATAATAATATCATTTTACTCTTTGGAATTGTATTCTTTCTCATGTACGACTATTCCTGCCATCCTTCTCCATTTGTAGTTATCTATGTTTTGTGGAGCACCACAAGGCTTTATAATTGACCTCGTTTAATATAACTTTAATGGTCTCGGAGTATCCCAGGTCTCCATTGATTATTATTTTGATGGTCGTGGAGTACCCCAAGCTCTATCATAAGTCTGTTAAAAAATAATATTTTGATGAATATGGAGTTTCCCAGAGCTCTATTATTTTCCCTTGATTATTATTTTGATAGTCGTGGAGTACCTCAGAGCTCTATTGTAGGTCCTTCGGAATATGATTTTGATAGTCATTTTCTCTTGGATTTCAGGACTTTTCGCCTTCGTACCGTAGAAGAGGAATCAGAAAGTGAACTAGAAACGACCTCTCACATGGAAGAAACTGAGGAGAAAACCGCAGAGAAATCCGGCTCAATCAGTGAAGTACAAGATGACGGAGACGTTGAAATGAAAGAGGACAAGAGAGACAAAGTCGATATAAAGTCAGATGGAGGACAAAATTATGGCCACAATGATGATGACGACGATGACAGGAAAGATGATGGTGAGGATGAGAAAAATGATAATGATGATGAGGTAAAAGATGATAACGAAACTGATCCACCATACCTACGCATCAGTGATCCTGCTGTCTTGTCCTGTCATCACGATGGGTATTTACGATTCTGGAATCTTGAGGTTTGTTTATGTGCCTTACTTAATACGCAGTAGACAAATTTTTAAAATCTTTTTCCCGTGTTTCAATTCATCTTTTGAAAACTTTCTCACCAAAAACATGTATTCTTCTTTTTTCCTACCCCTAGCAGAGTTTTTCATTTTTCCCGCTTATTCTAAAGAAATTCTTACTTTCCAATTGACGTTTCGCATGTGCCGCCGTAAACGAGAGGCTTGGATTTGATTCAAAACACGTGTAAGACAAGGGGAATCAGATATATAGTTTTTAGAATTCCTCAACAAAAAATATATTTAAAAAAAATTTTTTTTTCGCCCTAAAACATGGCTGCCATGAAATCTATTTCGAGTTTTTCACTCAAAACAAATTTCATCTTTACCCTTCTAGTCTTGCGATAATCATTGTAATAGTTTTAACGTCTTAATTTGTTTTATTCAAGGGACGAATGTTGAATGAGATTCGTGCCGTTACACGAAGACAAGCCTCAGCAGTAACGTGTGTAACTACTGACGTAGACTGTAATTACGTCATCAGTGGTGACGCAAGTAAGTAAAGTAACTTCTTTAGAGTAGATTCCGTATGACTATGAAACGGCACTGTACGCAGTACGGGGCTTGCGAAGTTCGTCCAGTCGCAGCTCGCGAAATTACTGTCTGTCCAATCAAACTGCTCAAACACTGTATCGTCATGGTCACGGCACGGCAATTCTGTGTCGTACGTTTTTCAAAGTCATATAAAATCTGCTCTGTGAATATAAGATTTACAGTGTCGTCGTGATCCAACGGGGATTTGGAACTCTGCGGTCCCAGGCAATCTGATTGGATGATGTGTATTTTGTCGCTTTTTCATTGGTAAAAATGAAAGCCATTTGAGAGTCATCATATCTTGAGTTTCCCGCTCGCAGGAAATCTGCAAATTATCTCAAAGATCATTCTTTTGTCACTGTGTCGCGTTATTGATCTTGTTTCATTCATTCAGAGGGCTACGTTACTGTCTGGGAAGTTGGGAGCTTCTTGTTGGACCCACCTAAAGATTCCAAACCAAAAGATAACGAGGAACAGACGACTAAAAAGAAGGAACCCAAGGTATGCCTTCGATAAAAAAATTTCCTTGCTTCCTTCCTTCCTTCCTTCCTTCCTTCCTTCCTTCCTTCCCTCCCTCCTTCCCTCCTTCCTTCCTTCCATCGTCCATCCACTCTTCCTTTCTCACTCTTTCTTTCTTTCTTTTTATCCTCAAATACACTCGACCAACACCAGCGTATATTGCCGTCCAACAACATACACACTTATATCAATGAATCATTTCTTACCACCAATTCAGATATTATATTAATGTTTTGTCCAGAACGTCATCAAGCAAATCGTCTGCTGGCGAGCTCATCTGACTCGTATAGTTGGAATTGCACACTTGGAGAGCGCTGAGGTTGTAGTCACAGCCTCGACTGACTGTTCCGTGAGGGTCTGGTACCGAGACACAGGTATAGTAATAGGACATTATAACAAACCATAAATACCAGAGAAATCCTCTTTCCATCTGATCTTAGAGAAGATGTTACCCAATCCAAATGGGGCAAAAATGTGAAAAACTAAGGTGTCACTTGTCCTCTTGGAAGTATGAATTTGCAGAAGAATTACGGGGGGAAAACGTTGCTAATAAGAGGTTGCGAATAAGTATCTATAAGTATATATTTGTTGCAATGGTTATATCCTTTTACACTGGTGCATTTTTTACAGTCGCCATGACACCTCAGTTTCGCAGTGTTGTCATTTCTACGTCACTATTTCAGATCGGCTGGCTGGTTATTCATCATCGTCATTCTAGTTTCTTCCTAGATATAAGAACTTCTTCAGGCCCATTATTTATTTTAGTTGTTTGTTTCCAGGTCACTTTATTGGTTTCTTCGGGCAACCAAGGCTATGGCATCTCCCCAGTTCTAAATCAGTACCATCTACTCCTGTACGACCCTATGACATCACCGAGGTTGGTAATGATATATTTTGTAAACCGTTGTGTCATGGTAGCTATCGTAGATAGCGGTCCCTCATCCTTATCTTTATTACTCAACAGCAATTGTTTTATATATCTTTAGGTTCCCATCAAGACACTAAAGAATCTCTCTACTAAATCCACAACTGACCAAGAAAGTAGTGTTGACTGCCCTCTGATGTTTGATGATAACAGGTAGAATTTTAAAGTGTGCTCGTTTTATTAAAAGCCCGTGGGATTTCAAAACATTGGTATTGTTCAAGCTGCACATTCTTTACAGTACAGTTGACTTTTGTGGATCATTTACTCTTGAAAAAGGGCTAAAGCTGTGCAAGTGAGTCTGTAATCAAGGAACACATCGGTATTTCACGAATGAGCTCGAGGGAGTAATGATACAATTCAGACAAGACAGCCGAGTTGCATCGAAAGCCAAATGCTCAAGACACGTGATCACTATCCGCCATCTTAGCTAACAAATCCAAATATTTTCAAAACTTTATAAGTTTAACACTAAAAAAAACTGTTTAACCTTTAGTTCATTGAATAATAATAATTATTATTATTGTTATTACAGATGGTATCCGTTCCGCCATTCTGCTAAGGAGGAAACGAGAGCTAAAGGGAATGCTAAAAAGTTCTTCGATTCGTTATCAAAACCAAAGGTGCGGAAATGAAACTGATATGCAAATACTACAAACGTTCTGCCTGTCTGTCTCCACTGAGATCCAGTCGTAAATTCTTTCTTTGCAGAAAAATATATATGTCTGTCTGTCTCCACTTACATCCGGTTGTAGATCCTGTCTTTGCAATAAGATATATCTGTGTCTGACTGTCAGTCCGTCTGTCTGTCCGTGTGTCATACAATATTAACATGTAATATTCTTGTCTTATAGCACTACAATTCTCATCTCCAAAGTTCACGTACTGGGTCACCCGAGAATGGTGCCGTTTTTCGTGCTTTGCCTGTTTATAGGGTGAGTCAGCCAGTCATTGAGTCAGTCGGCCAGTAAGTCAGTCGGTCGGTCACTTGGTCAGTCAGTCAGTCACTCGGTCGGTCAGTCGATCAGTCAGTCAGTCACTCGGTCGGTCAGTCGATCAGTCAGCCAGTCAGTTGGTCAGTCAGTCAGTCAGTTGGTCATATGGCATTTTGTTCTGTCTGTCACAGATCGAATCACCAGAGAGGCTCAAAACACCGGCTGTTGCGCATCAATCAACATGGATAACAAACCAAGCAAACGCCGCACAAGCAAAAGTAAGAAAGCACATAGCGGTTTTCGTATGAGTGGGAAACGATACGGCAAATTGCGAGCTGTACTCTTACCATTACCATATTCCTAGCTGTATTTTACCGTAACCGTAGCTACACGATTGTGATTGGATGAATTACTGGAAGACAATGGGAAGCCATTGCAGTGTTAAGGCATGCATTTCGTACCGTGTACGTGCTATAAGTCAGTACCGTGTGTTTCCCACTCATGCGATAACCATTCTTATGAGAAGCCATTTCAATGTTACGGCATGTCGTACCTTGTACGTGCAGTAAGTCAGTACCGTATGTTTCCCACTCCTAAGATAACCACTCTAACATTCAGCACTAGACAGGCATTGACGTATAGTGAAATAGAGCAATTGCTTTTATGCAAAAAATGTCCAAACAATAAACCAGTTATTCGTATTCATTTAAGTTATTTTGTATTGATTTTTCTTATACAGTCCCAAGGAAACAAATCAACCTATACCTATCGATCGACATCTCCTATCAAGGTATCCTGATCTACATAATAACAAATAACTAAACAAACCCCGAAACAAACCCTGGGATGATTAAAATCTGAGCAAGGTTAACTCACCAACCGAGTTGGAATTTATCGTGTTGGTCTCGCGGAGGAAGGAAAACGGGGAAACCCGGAGAAAAACCCTCTAATCAATAGAGAGACCTAACGTACTCTTCTCACTTGTGACAATGAGTCAAGAAATCGAATCTGAGACCCCAGAGGCGATTGCACTACTGTTACACAACCTTTGATTCCCAAGGTCTCAAGTGGATAGCCTAGGACGTGACTAAATATACTGCCTTGTCATAGAAACTTCGTATTTTCTTTCCAGGAGCAAGTAGTATCAAGATTTCCACATCTAGTTCAAGCAAACCGGAGATAACTGTTCCTTGCTGGTCAGCGGAGGTATTAATACGTCCGACTTGACCAGCAAATGTATTGTCGCCTTTATACATATTTATAGTCTCGAGAACATTTCACGATCACTAGATTTTATTGCCCGTGACACAAGTACGATACAGAAGTACCATCGCGTGACAGTAGCCTAGCGCTGAACGGATGAACATAATCTCTCATGATTTCATTGGCCAGGTCCATAGATGTGGTCAGTGAACGTAGCGTGACATACTCCTGTCTTATTTTTCAAGAAGGAGAAGTAACGTCTTGGCTGTATAATGTAAAGCAATCTCGTTACCCAGAGTCTCTTTTTCTTACTGCGCATGCTCGACGAAATATATTTATAAATAAAAATTATTTCGCCGAGCATGCGCAGTAAGTAATAAAGGCCCTGGGTACGACATTGAATGTATAGTAGACCGTAATATGACTCCTGTCATATTTTTTCAAGAAGGAGATTAAGGTCTTCGCAGTATATTTTATAGTATTGGTAGAGTTCCAATGGCAGTTTTAACTCAGTGTTATATAGTCGAAAGATATAGGAAAATATTAAAATTGCTGATGATTTCTGATTAAAAAAGGAACTAAAACCGCAAAAAAAAAATGATTCGTAAAACACATGTCAAGCGAGTTTTTACTCATATAACCAGAAGGAACTATTTTTTAACTTTAATTGCGTGTATATCAATTGGCAAGTTCTGCCATGCAAGTTTGACGGTAATAACCCTCTGGCCTGCAATTAAATCTAAAATATGTACAGTATACTTTTGGCCAAAAAGGCTTAGAAATCCCTGTAGGATTATAATAATTATAAAAAGGCCGAAAACCTTTGAGAAAAAAATTAAAAGTTTAAACGTTTCCCACCGAAGTCATCATCAGAAAAACCCTGTAGGATTCATATTCATTTTTTGCGATTGTAAAACGAAGGTATTTTCGAAAAGCACTTTCGCTGTTTTCTATTAACTTTATCAATTTTGAGCGCTTTTTGATTTTTTTTAAAAACGGCTCCATAATAGTTGGAATACTCGATTACTTCCTGACGCTTATTTTAGTCGATTCACTGCCAAAATATTGTCAAAAAGTGCAATGCCGTTTTCATGTTTGAGGCGCAAATCTTAATAGTTGGGTTTATTCTTATTTTCATTAATTGGGGGATTTAGGACCATACCTCCAGACCTAGAGCTGAAGCGCAGTATGGCAGCGCGAAGCATTTACGGCTATGCCGGAGATTTCGGCCCCGACACCGCTATCCCTGGATTTACAGACTGATCAGGAAGCTCGGCCGAAGCCTAAGGGAGAGGTTAGTCGGCCCCTAGACCATAGATGATTAACTCCTTGCTATGACCAGCAGACCCAGTATGTCGCTTGTATCGCTGATGTCTTACCACGCTTGGTTACTTCTTACCATGTGGGATGCGTTTTAAATGGACTAATGAGATGCAAAAGCCGATTCGTTTTCAATTCAGGCTAGGAAACGTTAAACGATCTACTTTTTAAGAACAAACAGTCAATGCTTCGTGTTTGCTGCTGTCGTTTATGCAACAAGTTAATCACGTTAATTTTTCGCGTTTATGGTCGAAAACACCAAGCGAAAAGCAAACATCACTTGATGAAGTCATTCACTCTGACAAATCTATCAAGATGTTTTTCCTTGATGTCAAATTTGTATCGCTTTTATTTCTTTTGAAAACAGATAAAAGCGTTCAACAGGAATAAACAGGACTCATTTCAGTTGGCTTTCTTGTGCTTCAAGGGGCGGAATCCTGAGTGTTTTGGGGAAAATTGTTCGACTTCTTCCCTTTTCCAACATGAAGATTATATTAAGCGTGCTTCTTTTGGTAGTGGTCACTTTGGTAACCTGATAGCTCTATTATTCTTATCTGATTTCAGTGAATTAGATACGCTTTTCTGTCTTACACGAAGTTTTTTTTCAGACTTCGGTTTCATCCGCAAGACCGAAAAAGGAAGGCAAAAAACTGTTCGTCAGATGTCAAGTAAGTAAACCACTGAGAAGCCAAAGTTAGCTTTCAATGAGTTGACTTTTCAATTTCATCTTTATAATTTTATACCCTTGACTGCGAATTAAAGATGTACAAAAGATATTAGCCTTCTTCCTAAGTTTCTTACATTAGTAAAATTACTTCTCTTGGTCATCCCATTTGTCGTGGCTTTGGCAGGAAACAAAAGAGAAACTTCAAAGTATTATCTTAAACCTCGGTGGACGTTTTAGCTCTGCTGATAATAACAAATATCCTAACCTATATATAGCTTTAAATAATTGAAGGGGACCCTGTTTCTTTTTTTCAAGGGTGATGCATGCCCCAAACCTAAAGACGCCTATCACCAACATCCTCTGCCAAAATCTTGCCTTGACTACCTGGTAAAAGGTGTTTCCAAATGCGGTGTTTACAAGATCTACGATAACGCTGGTAACAGTTTTCCTGCCTACTGTGATATGAAGACCGAACCAGGAAATGCCTGGACCCTTGTCGAGTCTTGGAGCAACAAGAATCGCGCATTCAGTCAGTTCAAGTCCGCTGTTTTCAGCAAAAACGCTCCCGTCAACGAGAACGCACCCAACTTTAACATATACCGGCAGACATTGTCTCGTATGCAGTCCATCAAGAGTCATTCTACACACTGGAGAGCCACGTGTAGTTACCCCACACACGGTGTAGACTACAGGGACTACGTCAGGGGAAACTTCAAGGACTTCGACATCGTGACCTTTCTCGGTTCTGGAGTGTGCAAGAAAGTGGAGTACATCAACATCCGTGGACATATCGGCATCCACACGACTGCTCGCTGGTGGCAAGTATTGAACACGTACAGCTTGCACATTGACAGTAGTTCTAAGGGCTGTGGATTGGTGCCAGTGTCAGGATCAGTGTCAAGCGAAGACAACTTTGGTTACCCTTCTGCTATCAATCCCAACTTCCGCTGTACCGCTAACGACAACGCGACAACCCAGTGGTGGTTCGGTGGTCATCTTTGATCAAGAAACTCAAACACACGTGATTCTAGATCAATATCATCTGCAACTTATATTCACATAAGGAATAGATGTGAAACTAAAGCTAAAGCTCCAAAACAATTCTATTAGTGGCAATGCAATAAACAACTCGTTGTAATACTCTAGTTGGTTTGTTATAAACGATGTAAATCTTGAGATGAAAATAAAATACAGCATGGAAAAAAATCAGGACAAATATGAAAACTTGTCATCTAAGTCAGGGACGGATCCAGGATTTTGTTCAGGTAGGGGTGCAAAAAAAAAAACAAAATTGGTTATCTTCGAAGTAGGAGTACAAAGTGTAACCAGGGAGTGGTACGCACCCCCTGCACCCCTCCCCTGGATCCACCCCTGTAAGTGACATCAGAAAGGCAAAAATCTGGAACAGCGAGCGATAAAATTACGTTTCTGTTTGATTTCTTATTTTTGACACAATTAAGGCAAATGTGCGAAATATTCTTATTTTCGTGTTAGTGGAAATTCTATGTATTTCTCTCGAAGGCCTGTACTGGAGCTCTCGTAGTTTCGCGTAACTTTCGCGCCAAAATTAAAACGTACACTTGGTCTTTAAATTGAAAATCCAAGCATTTTTTGGTTGTTGAGTTTTTACTTTCAATAGAACTTTAAGTAAAGCAGTTGTTATCCGGTAAAATTCGTTCCTTCTATTGTCATAAAATTAGTTTTTAACGTGATTGTGTTTTGGAGGAAGGGGGGAAATGGAGGGGGATGATTTGTGGTTAGTGGGGGGTGACACCCCGCCGACTACCAACACCATCAGCAACGCCAGCTGTACATTCGGGCCTTCGTAGAAATAGATTGTACGTTATTTTTGTAAGTGAGAGTGTTTTGGACCAGGGGGAGGGGGATGGTTTGTACGGTTAGTGGAGGGTGACATCCCGCCGCCCACCAAAACTACCTGCAACGCAGGCTCTACAGGCGGGCCTTCAACTTGCACAGTGACAATCGCAGTACAACAGTAGGATGGTGGTTGGGTGGTCATATTTGAGCAAGAAACTCCTCTACCCATTCAGATATGTGATAGCAGACCATACCTGCCGGGCCTATGTTGTTTAACAATAAGCAACGTTTGCATTATGACATAACAGAATAAATGAGAACTTTTCGAAGTCGTTGCCATGGGGATTGTATATTATGTGACTTATTGCATTGGACGATGAAAAACGTTTATGCCAAGCGTCCCCCTCCCCCTCTCCCCCTTGCTACCATCACACTTTTCATGATTTTGATTCGCTTCTGTCCATTCAACTAAAGGTTCATTGATCATAGCTTCCTATTTATTAGGGGATGGGAGTGTGAGTTGTTATTTTGTATTTTTAGCCTTAGGCTAAGCCTTGTTTTCGTTCACCTCATAAAGTTCTTTGTTTAACTATAAATTCGTGAAATTTCGTGTTTCCAATAACACGAGGAAGGGAAGTTTTAACTCAGTCTTGATCAAGTAAATATATTCTTTGATAAGAAGCCTGCTCTAATTGTAGTTCTGATCAGAACACTTTGATCTTCAGTGACTTCAGTCATCGTGCAACGTTGCATAAGAGTCCCTGTTCGTCTTTGCTTGCACCAAAGGTTTCTTTCTATTCCATCCAGCTGTTTATCACGATGAATATCTCATATGCTGTTTTGCTTCTATCACTGGTGACTTTGATAATTTAAATACTAACACGATAAAGTATATTTGAGGTTCTTTTAGTTGTTAATCATGATCAAGGCTCACTTTCATCAATCCAACGTGTACTTTTCTATTTTTTCTCTCTAGAGTTTGACGAGTTTCGTTTCATCAAAAAAAGCTAATTCATGTGCTGGTTCCGAGGTAAGTGGTGTTGCACTTACTCAACATGAATATCGTATTTATGCTTGGTATTTTGACTTAACACTGTGCGATGTGAGAGGAATAATTGCAATATATGTTTATTCGGGGTTGTAGTCAGTTCTTGTGCAAAAAAAACTATAGCCTTTGCTTATCTTAGAAAGCCTTTAGGATACAACTCAGCTTTGCTTCCTGCAGTTGTCTGTTCAAGAACCAGTTCCATTTAAAATTTTACTTAACATTTTCTCGTTTTTTATAGTGGCTCATGTCCACAATGTAAAGTCAATCACCCAACACCCTTCCAACCGAAATCTTGCCTTGACTACCTGAGAAAAGGTGTTTCCAAATGCGGTGTTTACAAGATCTACGATAACGCTGGCCACAGCTTTCCTGTCTATTGTGATATGAAGACTGAACCAGGGAATGCATGGACCCTCGTCATGTCTTGGAGCTATAAGCATCGATCGTTAAGGCAGTTCCTCTCGTTTTCATTCAAACAAAACGGTCCCGTCAAAGAGAACGTACCAAATTTCAGCCTTTACCGCCAGACGTTGTCTCGTATGCAGTCCATCAAGAGTCATTCTACACACTGGAGAGCCACGTGTAGTTACCCCACACACGGTGTAGACTACAGGGACTACGTGAGCGGTAACTTCAAGGACTTCGACATCATGACCTTCGTTGGTGCTGGAGTGTGCAAGAAAGTGGAGTACATCAACATCCGTGGACATATCGGCATCCACATGACTGCTAAATGGTGGCAGAGAGAGAACACCTGGAGTTTACACATTGACAGTAGTTCTAAGGGCTGTGGATTCGTACCAGTGGCAGGATCAGTGTCAAGCGAAGACAACTTTGGTTACCCTTCTGCTATCAATCCCAACTTCCGCTGTACCGCTAACAACAGGTCAACAAACCAGTGGTGGTTCGGTGGTCATCTTTGAACAAGAAAACTTGTTCCGCACCCACTCAGGACACGTGAGAATCTAAAATCCTATTAAAACGATGTAGAATTTAGTTTGTAATAAGAAATTATACTTTTAAATAACAGAAAGAAAGTTAACTTGAAAAGGGATTAAGATTATAAATTATAAATATAAATAGTACACTAGCAGTTAATTTGTAGTTTTATCAAGCGGCATTGAGTCCCGCTATCTATGAAGTTAACTTTTCTCAATGCGTTGTAAACGATAACGATAAGAATAAAGATCAGGAATGAAAAAATCCAAGCAAAGTGTTTCTGGTTTCTCTTTTTCGCTTTTCAGTGACAATAGAGTTTTCAGTATAAAGTAGTTGTAAGGGCCTTCTAGAATAATATCTTTTTTCAAACTGGATTAACTGGACGAAAATTACTTTCTTCTGCCGACATTCGTACACTAACTTTTAACATGATTGATTGTGTAGGAGGGAGCCAGGGGAGTGGGATGATTTGTTTGGTTAATGGAGGTAGCACCCCCGCCGCCCACTAATACCACCAGCAGCGCCAAACCTGCAGTGCATCATAGTATACCACTGTGCTAGCAGAAAATTAACATTCTCTACATCAGACTTGCAGTTCAACAGCAAGGCCCGAGTTTTACATCAACGCCGGTCAATACGGTACTTGCACGAAATAGATACTTTCGTAATTGCAAAATACTTTATTATAATATAAATATCAATTTTCTTTATTACACAGTATAGGTGCCTGTCTTTCTGTGGACCTTGACTAGTAGACTCTTCCTGTCTCTCGCTCGTCCGTTCCGTCTCCACCCTTAGAGACTGTAACGGTACAATGACCGAAAGGACTTATGGGTCCCGTAAACTTGGACCCAGAGTGCTTTGGGAACCAAAATACTCGTCCACAGTCACTCTCGTTTACGCCGCCATCTTGAAAATATAGCGACTCTTCCACAGTCTCTCGCTCGTCCGTTCCGTCTCCATGCTTAGAGGACGCTTAGAGACTGTAACGGTACAATGACCGAAAGGACTTATGGGTCCCGAAAACATGGACCCAGCGTGCTTTGGGAACCAAAGTACTCGTCCACAGTCTCTCTCGTTTTCGCCGCCATCTTGAAAATATTGAAACGAGGGAAACTGTGAACGAGTATTTTGGTTCCCAAAGCACGCTGGGTCCAAGTTTGGGACCCACAAATCCTTTCGGTCATTGTACCGTTACAGTCTCTAAGCGTGGAGACGGAACGGACGAGCGAGAGACTGTGGAAGAGTATAACTTTAAAGAAAAAGGCGTAGTCTGGTTTACTCAGGCTTCATTTAAGTGTCAAAATATTCACAAATATACAATTGGCAAAGTTAATTATACACAATTTCAACATTACAAACGCATTGAAATTATACTGTGGAACAACAAAAACTCTATAGGTTACAAAAACTAAAGCCGGGCAAGAGTCTAAAAATGACCCCCGAACCACCACTGGGTTGTCGCGTTGTCGTTAGCGGTACAGCGGAAGTTGGGATTGATAGCATCAGGGAAACCAAAGTTATCTTCGCTTGACACTGATCCTACGACTGGCACGAATCCACAGCCAGTAGAACTACTGTCAACGTGCAAGGTGGATGCGTTCAGTACCTGCCACCATTTAGCAGTCGTGTGGATGCCGACATATCCACGGATGTTGATGTACTCCACTCTCTTGCACACTCCAATACCAAGGTAGGTCATGATGTCGAAGTCCTTGAAGTTTCCCCTGACGTAGTCCCTGTAGTCTACCCCGTGTGTGGGGTAACTGCACGTGGCTCTCCAGTGTGTTGAATGACTCTTGATGGACTGCATACGAGACAATGTCTGCCGGTATATGTTAAAGTTGGGTGCATTCTCATTGACGGGAGAGTTTGTGCTGAAAACAGAGGACCTGAACTGACTTAATGCGCGATTCTTGTGTTTCCAAGACTCGACAAGGGTCCATGCATTCCCTGGCTCTGTCTTCATATCACAATAGACAGGAAGCTGTTGCCAGTGTCATCATAGATTCTGTAAACACCACATTTGGTCGAACCTGATTTCAGATAGTCCAGGCAAGACTTATGGAAGACGTTCTGACTGGGCTTGATAACTGGACAACTTTTGCCCTAAAATTTAAGTAAAGATCGGCATGAATTATTACAATATATGTGAAATTATGAATGCGGAAAACTGAGAGTATGCGTGTTTCTCGTGAGCCCAGACGGGTTGTTTCAGGGTTGGATCTGTGGATCAGTAGCGGTGCCTTGACTTTGATAAGCCCAGACGGATTGTTTCAGGGTTCAATCTGTTAGTTGACGTCGCCAGACTTGGATCAGCCCAGAGGCCACTTCCGTCTTTTCAAAATTTATTTTTGTTTCTTTTATTAAAATGCAAATCAGAGGTCATCAGATGAAAAACACTTACCCAAGCAACCAAGAAAACCAGCAATAGTTGCAGTGAAAGTTTCATCTTTCTGAACGAAATATTTATAACAACTGATGTTGCAACTAAATTTCGAGCTTTATATAACTACAGACCGGATGTAAAAACGTTTTACGTGCAGTGTTCGAGACTGTGTCAGTCACTCGCGATCATGTCTTACCGTTCACTGAGTGATCGGATGTGACTGCGTTACTACTTTTTCCTAGCTATAACTTTACACTTCCGTCGTACCATAGTTAACTATGGTCGTCGTATCTTACGGTAGCCGTGTAAGTACGCGCCGTGATTGGATGAATTACTGGAAGACCATTGGAAGCCATCTCAATGTTATGGCTTGTGGTACCGTGCGCGTGCTGTAAGTCAGTACCGTATTGGTTTCCCACTCATACGATAACCATTCTTATGGGAAGTCATTTCAGTGTTACGACTCTTCGTACCTTATACGTGCTGTATGTCAGTACCGTATGCTCCCCACTCATTCGATAATTAGATAACTCTGATGTCAATATCTTCGAGATCCGGTTAGAGTGGAAAGAGTAACAGAGAGACATGCATTTATTCTCGTTGCGAGAGCTTGTGTTTCTTTTGGTCACAGTCAAATAAATAACTGAAAAATTCCGTAGTTTTGGTCAGTCAATTAATGAGTATGGGCTCGCTGTGGTATGACCGGGCTTCCTGTGTAAAATTCGCCCCCGAAGACCTTCAAGCAAAGATGGCGGAGGTGGAGGGAATGGAATGCTTTGACGAAGACGTTCTCTTCTCGGAGTTTACAACCGATTCCAAACAAAAATCACCAGATTTTGCATCTTCCAAATACGAAGAGGAAGCAAGCTCAACTTCTGACGACTTAGAACTCCTGAAGGAAGAAAATTCTAAACTCAAACACGTGTTAAAGAAACTTCTCTTTGGAGTGGAAAAACACACCCAGGAAAAACCACTTTTCAATGCGGTATTCTACAACAATACTGTATCTACTGAAGGACGACAGAGGACTGGAATTCTTTCTCCATAGCTTGCTGACAGCGCAGGATCCTTTAAATGCAGTCGAATCTACGTCTAGAAGCTCATTATATTCTGACTTGCAACCCTCATTAGAAACACTTGAGCAACTCACCGACTGAAAACGAAAGTGAAAAGAGTAACGAAAAGGGCTCTGCTGAATTTGAAAATCGCCATTGTTTTTCGGTTATAAATCATACTCAGTATTTTCATGCTTACTGCATCGACTTTTGCGGATTTCCTTTGGAAAATTGGGATCCTGTAAATAGTGAGGGATGGAATGTACCAATTTATGAACAAGTTTACTTTATTGCACTTCCCTGTGATGAAGAAAGCTCCAAAGTTAGAGTCAAAAGGGGAAAGGCTTGTTTCAACTGTGGACGTACAGGGCATAATGTTAGTGACTGTACTGAGCCACAAAATACTGCAAGAATAGAGGCAAAACGCAAAGAATTTATTAACAAGTTTTCTTCTCCTATCGTTAGAGGCTCAAGGTACCATTTTGATGAGGAAAGATTTGGTGCATTTAAACCAGGAGTTATTAGTGATAACCTCAGAGAAGCTCTTGGAATCAGCGCTAATGAATTGCCGCCATACATTTACAAAATGCGTGAACTAGGGTACCCCCCTGGGTACATACCTAGTGTTAATACCCCAACACTTGCTCTGTACGATGCAGATGGAAATGTTGATGATTATGTTATGGAAGACCTTGAAGATGGGGAAGATGATGATGAAGATGGAAAAAAGAGTTTGTTTGTTAGATATCCTGGATTCAACTGTAGTTTGCCTCATGGTATGTGTGACGATAAACAATTATTGCATGAGGTTCAACATGGTAGGCTGTGTTATCTGCCAAAACTGTAAGATAAGCATGCAGCAGATAAAATATATGATGTCTTAATCATTCATAATATCATGTGATAACTGAATTCAATAATAAATCCCTTGCATGTGATGTCAAAGCAGCTCAATTTGGAAGACAAAAGAAAAGAATTTCAATCTCCTGAGAATTGGAAACCTATTGTTATGTCCTCCAAATAGACCCCTTGGATGTGACATCAAAGCAGCTCAATTTGGAAGACAAAAGAAAATAATTTCAATCTCCTGAGAATTGGAAACATATTGTTATGTCCTCCAAATAGACTCCTTGCATGTGACTGTTAAAGCAGCTCAATTTGGAGGACAAAACAAAGCAATATCAATCTCATAAATGGAAATCTAATGTTATGTCCTCCAAATTGAGCCGCATTCTGACAGACTGCAACTAGGGGTGTGAAATTATAAATTAATAATAATTTTTTTGCAAGGTTGAATGAATTTGACATGATACATTTGTAAATGTTTTATCTGCAGAAAAACCAGATAATATATTAATCATGTCAAGTTCACACCATATCATGGAAGGCTCAATGTTTCTAGCCAATCAGATCTTAAATAGTTAGTAAAATGTATGATAGTAGCAGCTCAAAGCTAAACTGATCAATAAAATTGAAATCAAATCTTGATGTATTTTTCCTTAGGTTTTTTGGACAAAAGTGCACAGCTGGGCTTCCCACCAATGTCTCACCATCAATCCATCCATAACATGGAAAAAATGTACAAGCAAGCACAGAGGCAGAGTGGTCATTCTTCAAGTAGAAGTAGAAAAAAACATAAAAAGAGAAAACGAAGTGAAACAAATCATGGTGAAGGAGACATGGAGATTGATGAAGGTATAACTGAGTTTCAACTAGCAGATGACTGTTGTTTTATAGCCAAAATATTCAGCCAAAACATGTTTCAAAATCTTGTCATAATATTCATGTTCAAACTGTATGCCCACATACACCTAATTCAAAAAGCATTGTCATCGCCAAAGGCAATAGGTGATAGGTGAAAAGCGATAGGACATATGTCATTCCAAGATCCAATAATAGCTGGAATGACTTGTGTTTCTTCTTCTTCTTCTTGTCAAGAACATAGACTGAGACAAATTCAATGTTCTTTGTATTCAATGAAACCATTTCCATGTCGGAATGACCTATTGACTTTGACGATGACAACGTTTTGTGAGTTAAGTGTATACACATTTAGGTATAACAGAGAAAATGCAAGTAAATAATGCTAATATTCAAAGGGTTAATGTATATAATATTATAGTAAACTACTCTATTTCATTATGATATTTTTTATTGTTTCTATTATCATTAAACAAAGTTATAGTGCTCAAGGGATTCATTGACACATGGTCTGAACTGGGAAAATTACAATCAATACAATGTATGCCTAAGGTAAAGAGAATTCAGTATTCATTTTTTTTTTTTATGTATCCCAGATGAACCTAGTGAACCTGATGGTCATAAGAGGAAGAAATATGAAGAGAATATCAAAGATGATGATGGTGGATACTCACCTTCACATCCAGGAATTCAGTGTGGCTCTAAAGAAAAGGAGCTACTGGAACGACTGCATCACAATGTACCAAGTAGAATTAACCCAAAATCTCCAGATGTTATGCCTTCTACTGTCACTAATGAGCTCCCTATTCCTTGTGAGCTTTTAAACATGACTGCCATTCAGAATAAAGGTAGTGAACAGCTGGATAGAAAAGATAGAAATCAAAGAAAAGCATCATCTGAAAGTGTGGAAGATGGAGAAATCGTTTCAGATGAGGAAAGAAAATATGAAGAACAGGAAGAAGAAAATGGGATGGAGGAAAAATCTAGCCAAGGATGGTGGCTGACAGTACCGCTTACGCCGTCACTCAAACCATGTACCACTCTCACCCCTCCACCACCCCCTGCAGTCACCCTACCAATGGACCTACTTACGAGGTTCTATACAAATAGTACCTCACTCCACAAGGTTAGCTTTGAGGATAGGATTATGTGGTTGGATCCTATCTATGGCAATATCCAAGTGTCGTCAGGAAGATACGACAAACTCAAGGATATCTTACAGAAGAAGGTTAAAAGACGGAGTAGAAAGTAGATTAAACGTTACCTAAACTGTGTATAGTAAGTGAACTCACAGCAATTTCCTAAACCAACGGTCACAGAGATACTGAGATACTGATACCAAGATATGTGGAAAAGAAGTATATCCCCTGGTACAGGTTGAAAGTTTAAGCTGAAACTGCTTTCTAATCTTGCAACTGAAACTTGGGTCATGAACAAGCTTCAGGACAAAATTGTGCCATATAACATTCCCATGAAACTTGTTTGACTGCCTTTGCACAAAAAGCTCAGGTTATTCATTAAAAGTTGCAACATGTAACCAGCTTAAGATAGCATAATAATTTCAAAATGGTTCTTTTCATCAGAAATGAATCAAACTTGGAAATTTTAGACAATTTTATTATCAATATTTAATAGTTACAGTTTAATATCATTTTTACTTTTTCAACACTTTCTTGCTTTCTTGTTAATGCCCCTACATACGAACTTTTGCGAATTACATTTTTTTAAATTGCAGATAAATTCAGTATTAGAACTGTACTCATTTTAAGTACACTGTTATAAGGTTAAACCTCAATATTCAAACTTTATCAGATTTAAGTAAAATTTTAGGATTGAGGAAGTTTTTATAATGATAATTTACTACAAGTTCTCTCCTAAATTTAAGGTACACATATTTTAACTCCTTTACTTAAGAGCATATAAGAATCCTTTGCAACATATGCAACTTCAGTGTACCATAGTATCTTTGTGCAAATGCATTTGTACCCATATGGTTCCCATAAAGCACGGCACTGTGGGTATTTATTGGAATTATGAACTCGATCATTTGTAACCCATCATTTCCCATAATGCAGTGCACCATTGGGGAAAATGCAAACAATTGCGCACGACTAGGTAGTGAGTTTGCTTGATGTAAATTACTTATTGATGGCATTTGTAGGGAAAAAACTTATCTTACCTCAAATTCAAAATGAAAGGTTTGTTGCAACTCATTTCTATACTCGTACATGTATGTCATATAATATAAAACATATCTGTGCATAATCCATTTAAAAATGGAAAGTATATGAATCAAAAAAATTTGTTGTAAAGAATTTTTTTACCTAGATATGATATAACGATACTTCGTTTACTACCAAAACCATCGTAATGTCAACCATTTTCACTAAAGCTCATCACAAATTGCTTTTTCTCACCAGTCAATCGAACTCTGGTTGGCACGTGAATGACAAAGACGTACGTCATATACGTATGAAGTATTCCTATTAGATATACACTGTATGACCCACTAAGGTGACGACACATTCAGCTTTTATGAAAAAATATCCATGCCTAAAAAATGGTCCAGATGAAAAAAATTAACTAAGGTAGAGAAGGTAGGGAGGGAATCTGGGGAATTAAACTTCCAGGTAAGAAAGCCAGAATAAGAGTTTTTTTAATTGAAGGAAATCAGACTTTGCATTGTCGTTATCACTACAAATACGATTTCCTCTTACAGGAAGAGGCATTTAATCCCCTGAAGGGTGGAAGAGCAACAAACGTACGGCTGTGCCCGGGCTAGGAAAACGCCCTTTAACTTTGAGTGTTTTTCCACATTTTATGTTTGATATTATTTTGAGCATTGTTTTTTTTCCGGATCAACGCAGAAATCTTTGTCGGGTCAGATTGTTAAGCCAACATTCAAAGTTACTTCTCTGGTTTTCAGTGAACCAGTTACTGGCATAAGCAGTGGCAAGTAACATATGTACATCTTGATAATAACTGGCGTAGCTATGGTAATAGTCATGGCAACGCTTCACAGCATTAAATACCCGATTACGATCCACATAGTAGGGTTTATTGAGTAAGTATTTTGCTATGATGCTACTGAGGTGGGCGATGCTCGAGGGGGAGTATCCATAGGAATAGTCTGGATCCCATTCTGGGTCGTATTCTTCAAGATCATCATCGATTTGCATGCGTAGCTTCATTCTCTTTAACTGGCGTCCAACTCTCGAAACTTCGTTTTCTGATTCAAAGAGCTTCGATTTGGTGTTCTGTAAATCGATTTTAAGTTCAGCGATTAGGGTGTAAAGGTTTTCTGTAGTTGGGTCGTTCCCTAGTTCGCCTTTCATCTTGGCCGCTAGAGATTGGAGGATAGTGCACTCCTCGTGGTGATCAACCAGATCAAGTCTCTTGACTTCAGAATGGCAAGCCTTACACTCGACCATGCCATAGGGACACGACTCTAAATGGACTTGAAGTTTCTCTAGCTTCATTACCATTTCACATCCATTTTCACTGTTATCACAATGAACAGATAGTCCATCCACGATCCCTCTTAACGCATGGACCGGGATGAGATCTACTTTCAGAACATGAGAACGGCAGCTTGGACAAGATCTCACCTGGGGTCGATCCAGCCATTTATCGAGGCAGTCTTCACAAAATGAGTGACCACATATCGTAGTCACAGCCTTTTCTAATACTCCTACGCAAATACTACAGATCAAGTTGGGGTCTACTTTTCCCACAAACTTGTGAAGTCCGTATCCCATAACTTGTTTCCGTTTTAAATTTCTCGCGACAGAAACTGCTATAACTAACTGAATAAAATGTGTTCCAATCTCTACGCCCTCAACTAGTTTTCGTTTCAAAGCCTTTGGATATAAAGGATTTTTCAAAGAGACTTCGGAAGTGAGTTTCAATCAGGTGTACACGTCAACGATAACGGATGAAAACAAACAACAGAATACGTTAAATTTGCATATTAAAATCAAACTGAGTGCGCGCTGGTTACACGTAAATATGACAGATGTACAAACATTGGATTCTGGTCTGTCTTGCCTTGACGAGCTTTGACGACGTTTAAAAAATTTATTCAAACAAAAAAAAAATCAAGAAATAAAAGTACAACTTTCCTTCTCCAAGTTAGAGAAAATTAACCAATTTTTTCCTAAAACAATGCGAGTCATTAGCCTACTATCGCGAATACATTCAATTTACAAAAGCATGTCTTTTGTTTCCATCGAACAAAGGAAAACTTTAAAAGGTTGACAAAAAAAAAAAAAAAAAATTCAAAAGAAGGTTTATTGTTGTACTTTTTCTTAAATAATTTTTAATCAAATCATAACAGTGTTATGTCTATTTTTGTGCTTTTTTATTGTTTCTTATTCGGATTCACACTGTTTTTTCAGTTCATACAGAGTCTAGTGACACTTGTCATCTCATTCTGCTGTTAGTTCTGCATGGTTGCCTGGTTAGTTTTAATTACAAATTTAAAACTTTGTGGTTTCTAATCAATATGATTGAAGGTTCTTATTTCTTCATGTGTAACTTACTTGTCTAAATGAGGTAAGAAAAACCTCGGAAAAACTGAAGGCTTTTGTTGTACATATAACTGAAATAGACTTAAGAAGTTTCATACAAGTCTACTGAACGATTCTCTTACAAATAAAGAATTATTCATATGACTAACGAATTTTGAAGACAAAAACTGAGATTGGGCTGCCTAGAGTACTGGTCATGGCTTTTCCAGTAGCCACTCATCTTCATGTGGAGGAAAATTATAGTCGTAAAAATCTGCCAGTAACGATCCACAGAGTCATCTATAGCCACAACATACGATGGATTAGCAAAGTGCAACTCCGCAAATGCAGCACAGAAACCTAGGAAAAAAGTCTATATCCGACATGAGGGTTCCAAGCTTTGGAACGTATCAGAGTACTACCATTGAATCTGTATTCAAGAACAAATTAAAAAAGAACTTAACAAATAACAATTACAAAACACTCCAGAGAAATTATGCAGATTCAGAGAATAAGACAGACAGACAGACAGACAGAGAGAAAGATAGAGAGAGAGGGTATAGGAAAAGAGATATTGTATATATATTATAATGGTATTATAGTTGTTATTCTAAAAACACACACTGTAAACCCCCTAAATGATAATAATAATTGTTATTATTATGATGATGATGATGACAATGATAATGATGTATACAGTCCTTTGAAAAACTTTTGTCTAACCGTCTTCACAGAACTTCAACCAGTGCCGCGATCAAAAACATTTAAAGTTTTTTCTTGCATGTTTTTTTTTAATCATTTTGAAATAGAATCACTAGTTATGACTAATAATATAAAAATCATAGGATAAAAGCCGCAAATTCAGAGCAAAAAAGCGTATACGATCCGTACGATCCAGCCAACCAAAGTCCAGTCCGTTCCATTTACACACGGTTCCTTATTTTCCAAAATTAGAAAAAACTCAGAATTCAGGCATTTAGAAGAGAAAAATAAGTTTTATAAGTTGGGCATGTTTGTACTGAACATTAAGGTTATCCATGGCCTTTCAAAATTTAAAAATTAATTTGAAAATTAAAAAAAATTTTTTTTTGATGATTTAAGATCCAGTCACTGACTGAAGTCCAGTCACTTGCAATCCATTTCAGTCACAACCAACCCATTCCAGTAAAATCCATGTAACATCCAATTTATCTAAATAGGGACGCAAACATTGTAAGTTCTTGTCTGACTGTGTCACCTACACCGCAGGAAGCCCAATTTAACTTTGAGACTTTTTGCGCGCGCTTGGTTAACGGCATTTGAATGCCGCAAGCAATCAAACTAATCAGTCAATCAAACAATGAGGTGTATTTCGTTGATCCTGTTTCATTCTCGCTTTCAAACAGCACGGAATGGAATCTAGCAGCATCCCAGAATCAATACCCACTCAAACCATAACCACTCTTCGCCCAAAGCGTGAGGTAAGCTTCTCGTACATGATGGAGGAGTTGGACAACCTACTGGCACACAAAAACATCTTTACCGACTTCCTCGAGAGGATCGAGAAAACCATTTGTATACCACGTCGTATTCAAATCCTATCTATCGTTCTTCTTGTTTTGCTGTACCTTGCAGAGGGCTATGCAGCAGCTCTTCTATGCAACATTCTCTCGCTAATCCTCCCGATGTGTGCTTCTATCAACGCCATTGAAAACCCAGATTTTGAGAGTGACACGAAATGGCTGATGTACTGGGTCGTATTCTCATGTATGAGCTTCATGGAAATTTTTATTTCATGGATGCCGAGTTACAGTTTATTGAAGTTCCTTTTACTGGTGTGGTGTATGGCTCCTGGAAGGTTGAATGGATCCGAGGTTATGTACTTCCGGTTCGTCAGGCCATTTTTCATGAAGCACAAAGCATGTGTAAATGACGTCATCTCCGATGCTGCGAAGAGAGTCCGTCAAGTTGCGGAGAAGACTGTGGATGAGTTTATGGTTGACAGGGCAACGAAGCTAGTTAAGAGAACAGAAGACTCTTTCACTTTGCTGGAAGGAGAAAAAACCGAAAGCGCTCAGAAAAATGACTGATTTTCTTGTACTTTTTATACATTTTCGCTCAATTTGAACACAAATTTTTGTCAGCACGTTAACATCTTAGAAAGAATCCTGGGAAAATATATTGTTAAAAATACTTGTTAAAAATAGATTGAATAAATGCATAACGCTTTTTTATGACGGAATTGCGAAGAAGGAAACTGTTCATACTCCTTCGAACTTCTATTTAAAGCCATTATTAGCAACAGTAAAATGTTAAAATGAAGATTGAAAATTATATTGAGTAAAATAAACTACTTTGTTTTCATTTTATTATTTATTATTTATGTTCATTCTGTTCTGATTCTTTTTCATTTTGAGCGATATTACCCATAAACCCCTCCTGTCATCAAGCAGTCCACGATGCAGTGCGGGCATGTATTATTCGCGGTAAATCCAACAAACGATGACAAGACGTACTTTTTGACTGAAAACTCTCTTTAAAAATCTTTTTACTTGTTCTGATGGCTAATTGGAACAGCAATGATGGGCTTAGGAACCAGAGGAAACGAACTTTTATCTATAAGTCTGCTGGTCAAAACAGACCCGTGGGAAACCCAGTAAAAGGTGATCAAAATTTGACAACTGGGAACAGTCCTAGCTATTCTCGTCCTCGTAAAAAGGTCAAAAGTTCTTATAGTTATTATGAAAAAGCAAGAAGCGATCAACAGGCTGCAGAAGATCTATGCTGTGATCTACCTGCTGATGCATTCGAGGACGACCTCGGGGTTGATTTTGGGGATGATCTGACTGCAGAAGAGCTCTGTGAAGCGGCTTCTTTCGCTGAACAAGAAATGGCTTACAAGGAAAAGAAAGCAATCATAAATGAAAATATAACAAGCGATCAGCCTGTGGAGGAAGATTATTTTGAAGATTTAGCTATGAATCAAGATATATTAGACGAATCCACTGGAAAGCAACTACATAACAATGTTTACCTTCCAGCTACTACTATAGCTACTGGCACTTCTGGAGCTATCAATGATGAAACACGTTTTGAAACTTCAGCACATGAATCGACTGCATTGCTTTTCTCTACGCCTAGTTGTTCAACATCTCGAAATACTGAAGCTATAATGCAAGGAAACGCTTCAGAAGGAAGTAAGACCCATGCTAGTAATGGGTGTGCTAATGGAAATACAGGATTATTTGAAAAGTTAACAATTTTAAAGTCTAAGCTACTGGAAGCAGAAGACAAAATTAAGAAGTTAGAAGAAGATAAGTTCTTAATGGATGGAAAGCTGAAAACCATGAATGACACTCTGGCGCATCACGAGGCTGTAGATGCCAAGCAGCGAGAGAAAATAAGAATGATAGAAGAAGAAAAAAGGAAAACAGTTGATGAGACGGAAAAAGAATTGAGAAAACAAATTGAACATCTAACAACACAGATTTACTTCAAAGACCAAGAAATTACCCAAGCCAAAGAACAAGTAAAAAAACAAATGCAATCATCAAATGAAAATATTCACCTCAGCCCTCATAGGAAAAAATATCCAAAACTCACAGATAATTCATTAATCCCGACAGGACAGTCATTTTTTGAGAAGAGGCCATCAGATATGCAGTCGTCACCTAAGAACAAGGTTTTAAAGCCTCAAAAGTCTCCAGTAAAGCGTGAACCAGAAGTCGTGAGACATGTTTTGGGAAATTCATCTGCTGGGTCTCCAGATTCGAGAGCATTTGAAATAAAATCTGTTAAAAAGGAAAAGGATAATTTGGATGGAACCGAAAATGAATTTCTACAAAAGCTTTTGAAGCTGGAAAATATTGGAGTAAAAAGTATGTTTCCTGATTTTGAAGTATGCAGCGTCAATCAAAGTATACTGTCGTTATTGAATTCAAGCTCAAGAGTTGGCCAAATTGAACAATCTAGGAGAGAAGATAGTACAGAGATTCAAAAACTTTTAAAACAACAAACGTATACCCCAAAGAAAGGAATAGAATTAGATCTTGATGCAGAACCCAAAGAAAATGGACTACGGCAATCTGTCTATGATAATATACAGGAACTTTTGAATGCTCAGCCATTGATTTTCAGTGATAAACATGAAGCATGTTTGGATTTAGTTTCAAATTGCAAGGCTTCAAACTTTTTAGATTCCCATCAAAAGTCTCCATCTGTGCAAGGTTTTCTACCATTACTAGAATATCATATATCCCAGTATATAGATTTACGCCTAGAAAATGATGAGGAAAGTTTGTCCAGTACAAGTTCTCCTGGTTCGCCTGGAGAGGGAGGTGAAATGAGGCAGCCAGTAGATAAAGATGGGTCTATTTCTCTTTTGGAAGCATTAGATGGTGCAGTTCAGTCTCTAAGATGTTTGAATATTCTGGTTATGCACAGTGA
This sequence comes from Actinia equina, assembly GCA_011057435.1. Lineage (NCBI taxonomy): Eukaryota > Metazoa > Cnidaria > Anthozoa > Actiniaria > Actiniidae > Actinia > Actinia equina. The sequence continues at coordinate 48,678 of WHPX01000113.1, read as the reverse complement.
TGATGTCTGTCAATTGTTATTAAGGTCATCAAAAGTGTTTTCAAGTCATGAAAATGAAGTGGAAGAATTAATAGGAACAAGTAGTGGAATACACAAGGTAATGTATCTAGGTATTTAGCACAGACTTAATTTGAAATATTTACCCATTTCAGACCCCCTAGAGTACCATTTCTCTGCTAACGGTTGCACATCAGAAGACACATAAATATGGACTCAACTTAAACGAAGAATTTGATTCTTTAGAGAATGACAAGTGGTCTGGAATGGGTAAACATTTCACCCGATGAAATTAGGTCTACTTTTTTTGTCTATGGGAAAAATATATTTAAAAAAAAGATTGTTAGAGCCAAAATAGAAAAGCGATACAGTAGGTCCTTCCAAGATCTAAGAATAGCTGGAATGGCTGGTGTTTCTTATTCCTCTCATCAAGAACACAGTGGTTAGACATCCAGTGTATCTTTTAGTGGATGAAACCATTTTGCACTCAGTTATTGGTGATTAGATAGCAGCAAGTCCAGAATTTCTTGTGCTCTTGGAATGAGCTATGCTTCAGCTAACGCATCATAATTTGTCAGAATAGGATGCCGGTTAGCTTAGTTGGTAAGATCATTCGTCCATTGTGTGGAAGGTTGTGGTTTGATAAATACAACACTTATAAATGAGTAGGGTGGGACAGGTTTTTCCAGCTGCTCACGTCAACCCATCGGCCCCTATCATGTGACATTTTCCAAAGGTTTTATTAGAGCACATTAGCAGGGTCGTACAGGTCATATAATTAACAAAAAATAATCTATTAATCCAGGTTTTATTCTGTTATTAATTTAGCAAGCCCATAACTCCAGTGAAGAAAAACCTGATTTGCTTAATTTGGTCTTTAAACTTACAGTTCCATTACAAGTAGGTTAACAACACATCATACTTTCTAAGTATGGTTGTGTGTTGGTTGTATGTGTCTCGTCAACAGAGTATTTAAAATTTAGTTTTGTTTCTCAACAATGGGTCAGAGACAAAACAGCTGGGAAGAAAATAAAATTTTGAATACTATGTTAACGGAACACATTTTTAAAACTCTAATTTTATATACTTTACCGTATGTACAAAATATGATTTCATTGGCAATATTATGATAGTTATTTACTAGGAATTATATTTTTTTATAACCTTTCTGTTGCACTCCTCCATTATAGGAAAATCTTTTTCAACACTATTATTTTTCTCCAGCTATCACTTTTATTGTGATGTACAATGATTTTGTTTAAAATTTACCAGTAGTTGTAGACAAATACTTCTTTTATTTGGTTTTCTGCACTTAGAATGAACCACTGTTGATTACCCAAGTGGCACTGAATGTCATATCATCACTGGCTCAACGTTGTCCATCAGAGTACAGGAATAGGTGAGTACTTTTGATAATTATTCCACTGGAACTGTCAACCATCATTGAAAGTAAGAGACTCAGTATTTCATTTATCACCTAGGTGTGAAAAAAAAAACAAGCACTGTTGACTGTTAATGAGCAGCACACTATTGAGTCTGAAAATGTGAACTTCTTCCAAGGTTTTTATTTTGAGTAGTTATTTGATAATAAAATTCACCTTAATCATTAAAACCTGGCTTCCATTTTGAACCTCGGTAGAGACCATTGTTTAAGGCCTGCCTTATGACATGGTATTACCCGATTTGTAGGTTGAGTATAAGACTGTGTCAAGTGTGAATGCAGTGTACTTTTGGGGCTGTTTTAGGGGATGAATCAGATGCCATCTTGGAATAATCCCTTTCATAATAATTCCCTGTGTCATCTTGAAAGGTAGCCATGCCTTTGCATCTAAGGAAGACTAACGGGGAGCTTGCAATGATAGAAACCTATTCTTAACACCTTGGACTCACTGTTTGCCTCGCTTCAATGCTAAGGCACGGCTACCTTTTAAAATGGCGTAGGGAACTGAGAAAGGGTCGACCATTATGTCCCCTCAGACAGTCTCATGTTGCACTGTAATGCAAACTCAACCCAGTCTTTTCCTCTACCCTTGAATGGCTGATGGCTGTATATTAATTTCTTTTCAATAATTTTCTTCATCATCTAGGTTTCTTCCACTGTTATGTGATACATTATTGCCTCAATGTATTTCAAGGGACAGTAGTGCAACTGTGATGTCTCTGCTGGTACCAATACTCATGGTTACTGCATCCATTCCTTCTCTAATAAAACATCTTTGCTCTCAGTCAGGTAAAAACATACCTTATATCCAAGGCTAGTGCACTTGTAAATCTGGGACTAGTAATTCTTTGTTCCACAAGTTTTTAAAAAGCATTCATTTTGAAGTATTATGTTTTTATATTTTAAGATGAATGCCTGTTGTTGAAAGTTTATCAAGGTTGCTTGAGTGACACTGATGATTTGTCTTATCATAGCATATTTCAGGTAATTTTAGATAACTGAATATTTCAATAATTTATTTTTTACAACAGCTTTGATAAATTCTTATATTTTTAAAACCAGTTCTTCAAAATGCCTACTGAATTGTTTTACCTGCTTTAAGATGGAGTGTTGACGTCACAGTGGCCATGTTGGTGGACCAAAACAATGCATTTAAATCCTTTTGGAATTGAACTCGGCTATTTTTATGCAAAAACTGTGAAAACTGCAGAACAACAATATGGCTGCGTTGTCACATGAGTGAAAATAAAAATGCTCTATAGGTTATCTCATATTTTTTCTTTTAGGTTATAGATCTAATTGAGACAATCTTATCAAGTGAAAATGAAGCAATCCCACTTTTCCTTGATTCAGAATGCCATTGCAGTCTTGAGGTATGAAACTCGTACATTATTTGAAAAATGAAAGCCGAAAGCATGAACCCTCTTTGGGTGGAATTGGTTGTAATGCTTCTAATGCGTTGTCCCCTCCACAACACTTGTGGTCGGGGGATCAAGACTAATGTGTCCATCTTGTAAATAGAATATGTTCTCTTCCTTGCCCGAGGGAGGGGGGGTGTACTCTTGCCCGTTAGGGTAGGGATGTGCCGCTGAGCCCAGTGAACCCTGACCCTGTTCCAGAGTACAATCTTTGAAATTCATACCCTGTTCCAGAGCTAGATTGCTAAAAAATCATACCCTGTTCCGGTATTGCAAAAATGGATACCCTGTTCCAGAGAGGAGAGAGCCTGATTTCATATACCCTGTCCCAGAGCAAGCATGATTTTATATACCCTGTTCTAGTAGACCTGATATATTGCCTAGTGCTGGTGGTGATGATATTAATGATAGGAAGTTATTATTTTCTTTCAACAGCTAATAAAATACCTAGTGCTTCTCTTGCACAAGAGGATGGTCTTTCTTAGAAATTTTCCTCCAGAAACTCTTAAGCTTAATCATGATACCAGGTACATATATATTTGACTACTTTAGTTATACACTCAATTGAAGAATCGTTGTTGGGTTCAGAAACATAGAACATAGAAGCTGAGACCAAGATGGCACATGGGAAATGACATAATCATATTATAATTTATTCATTTGTGTCCTCCATGCAGTCAGGTTAGAATGCCAAACATGCATTAAAAACAGTGGATGATGCCACAGGTCGCCGGTCACATCATGCATCTAATTAACATACTTCCCATGTGCCATTTCGGTCTCAGCTTCTATGTTCTATGTTTGTAAACCCAACAACGATTCTTCAATTGAGTGTATCCACAACAGATCTTTCTTACATTTGAAGCGATGAGTGTTGTTAATTGTTAACTTGCATTTACAACTGTTCTTTTCATTTTATCAGAGATAGTTTTCTGCTCTTGCGTCGTGGAATGTTTTTACTGGCCACCTTGCTTACAAACTCGAGTAGACTGCTAGCAGATCTGCATGTGGAAGTTGAGCAACAATATGTCAACCTTATCATTGGTGCGACACGTCTTTATGCCACAATCAAGGACATACCAGATGGAGAAGGTAGGAAACATAAGAGTTATCAGTGTGAAAGCATTACTGAACGGAGATGCTTTGTTGTGATCATAATAGACCTCATCGGCTCTGGAGTGCTTGAGCGTGATGTTGTCCCATTTCAGACCACGTGTCATTCCCTTGAGAATAATATTCTTTGTTTGAGTTGTATCCATATTCTTGTGTCTTCTCATAACAAAGTAGTGATACTAGCTAGGGAACATCATCAGAGCCGAGGAGGTCTATTGCACAATGCAATGTTATCTGGCTCTAGAGATGTTTTCGTATGAGTGGGAAACAACACATCAAATTTGTAGTCGTACCATATCTTGCCATAACATTAACTAGACATTGAGATTGGAAGAATTACTTAAAGACAAAATTAGGGGGGGGGGGGGACTGGATTTGAATGATCTCATAGTTTGCTGGCCCAGCCTAAAATGAGATTTTGAAAATGACCCTCCTACGTTTCCATCCAAGTAATGCATATGACCTACCCCTAATGTACGATTTTATCGACAGCCTACCCCATTTAAGATCTTCAAAATTATGTAATCCAACCTCTGTTTTTACACCCCCCCTTCTTTCCCTCTTCCTTCTTTGCTTTATGACCAGTCCCTAATACAGTTGTTATTCCCAGGCATGTTATTGCAAGACCTTCTGGATTTTGAACATATTGAAGATGATGAAGTACAACAAGATTATGATGAAGATGGCGTAGAAGAAATGGATGTTGATACTTGATCAAAACATCACTGACACCCATACATGTAAATAATCTGTAATATTTAGTGAACTAAAGCACCCCACCTACCATTTGAGGGAAAGTCTAACAATTCATGGTTCCCTCTCAGACAATAGAGAAACCAATAACCATTGCAGGAAAGAGGACAAACCAGTAAATTACGTTAGCAAATCATGAACGCTCAAAAATGTTTCTTATTTCAAATTTTCCCTTTCTGTTGTCAAAAACATTTTCCTCCTCTTTCCAATTTCTTTTTAATTTCCTCCAGTATGTCATCTTATTTACCACAATTTTCTACACAATCTCTAGCCATCAAAATGTTGTGGACACATACAATGCAGAGTTGAGTCAGAAAACTGAAGGAAATTGGTGAACTTACTATTGGTTAATTGCCAAAATGTTGATGACAAAATTAATATCGCCATGTTCATTTTTACCTATTGTGAATATCTTTAACTTACTTTATTGTTCGTTATCCATATTTTTCATAAACATAAGTTCTATTTTGTTTCAAAAATAGAATTTATTTATTCATGCAAGTAAATAGAGTAATTAGTTATTCAAATTAAAATTAAGCAGAATAAGTTTTGTGAAAACCAAGTAAGGGTAACAGACTAAAGAAAGAATTCTCCAATGATTTTCTCATCAATTTTAGGAAAACCCGCAAAAAAATGAAACAACGGTATGGTATATTTGAATATATGGTATGGTATATTCATATTTGAATATATTTTGTTATTTGTATAAATTCAAAGAAAAATAATAAAAAAATTCTCTTATTTCTTGGTTTTTAAATATTAAACTTTTTATAGTTAAAATTAAAGGAAAAAATGGAATATTCAACACAAAGTAGTACCAATAATTAGTATAGTAATGTTTAATCCTTAATTCTGTTCTTTTTTTTTTAATACTCAGCTATTAAAAGTAGAACAGGAGTACATGGCTTATAAACAGATATAATACAAATTATTACAGGCTGCACTTTTCAATCACCTGTTGCGACAAATAGAGTTTTCGTTGGTGTCAATCAAAGCATTTCCATAATATCGTAAAACCCAAAGCTTTCAAAGGCACATGCCTGTGTTATGTTACGAAAATAACTAGATTGACATCACAATGGCAAATTGTACACTTTCGTGCATGTGATTGAGAAGTGCTGTAAATAGAACTCAACATTATGAAATGAAAGCTTGTAAAAGGTTTGGTCTGTTAGAGGTATTAGTACAAGTAGGAAATTAGGAGTAAGTTCTAACTATTGTACATGGTATGACATACAGTAACACTGAAATGGCTTCCCATTGTTGTATCAATATTATTATCAACACACATGAGAGGGGCAGAGTACTGTGTGGAACATTATACAGCCTAAGTTCTCATGGTGCTTGCGATATTGTCAGGGTTTAAAATGACTGTTGTTCGTCCGTCCAGAATTAGAACTTGCATGATCAAATCTCTTTCTTGCTGTTCATTTCAGCCAGAAACATTTAGCCAGAAATAAATGAGGTAGGTTATTTTAAGATTTGTATCATAGCCTCCATATTGTTGTCTCCCAACATGGTAGCCATATCTTTGTCCTTTTCCTATTATCTCATTGGAAGAACTGTACAATCTCTAAGTTTTTCAACATCTAACATAACAATAGGCATTTTTCTTGCTATGTTTTTTTTAAATAGTTGTACTGAATAGCATATGTTTCAACTGTTTGTCAATGTTGTTCTCTAGATCTTGGTTTGTTGCTTTAACTTCCATTCCTCCACATCTTCCTCATATTTTTCCATTGCTCTTTTCTTCACAAACAAATAGCTCTCCTTTTCTTCGTCTGTCAAGTTGCGCCATCTTTGTCCCATGCGTTTCAACCATTCTTTCATGTTTTCATCTTCCCGTCTGGGAAAGTTGTCCTTCTCCATGTTAACAAAGTACAAAAATGGACCACCAGGCCTCTTTGGAAAGTTTAGCAAACGTAGTTTCTGTTGATGCAGCTTTTTCATCTTATCTTTAGCTAGATGATTCAAAAAATCTAGCTCCTCTTTATTTAGTTTTCCTTCAAAACCAACCACATCTGCCTCATAGCGTTTAGTATCTTCCTCCAACTTCTTGTTCAATTCCTTCTTTTGATCCTCTGGCACTTCTTTCCATTGATCTCCAAGCCTTCGAATAATCTCTTGAGCTTTCAAATTTGGATTTTCAAGATGAATTTTCGAGAAGTTTTCCTTAACAAACCTTGCAAATACCCCTGGTGGTTTTCGAGGTATCTTCTTGAGTGGAGCTTTAAATTCAACCATCTCTTCATCATAAATTCTCTTATATTCCCCCTTAATTTCGGGATCTAAATGAGCCCACTCTTCAGAAAGAAGCTTGTTAAGGTCCTGAAGTTTAAGTTCAGGATGTTCTGCTTTAAACTTAGGCGATGTAGTCGCTTCGAAAACGTAAATACGGTTGAACTGGACGCTTGTATTTGCTGTCTTCTTCTGCCTGAAGTAGGCTCGAAGTTGCAAAATTGAACCTTGAGATCTTCTCAACAAGAACTCCAGTTACACATTTACCTCTTACCGCTATAGAAGAATAAAGAACTCCTCTTGAAAGGGATAAAAGACTCATGATTTTACTTCTTCTTGTAAAATGAACATGAAACCGAAACAAGAAGTCCGCCAAAAATACACGCATAATGCATTGTGGGATATCCAAAATGTTAAGGGAGGGGAAGGTAAGTTGGTGTTCGTATTGAACTTCATACAAGCAGACCCCTTATCAAGCGGACAGCCTTTCTTAAGCGGACAGTTATGCATGAGAAGACACCTGAATATGGATAGAACTAGACTGTTATTCTCAACAAAGGAATGACATTCAACAAGGGAAGGACATGACAAGTTGGGAAAAGGAAAAAACATATATTACACCCAAGCCATTGTCATTCTGGGTGTTAATTGATCTTATTTATTTTACATGAAACACAAAATAATCTTCTTTTTTTTATGAAACATGAGTTTGACTGTTTAGTTTGCCCCAAAACATGATTCATCTCCCCCTTTACCACCCTGTATTCAGCCTAAACCTGACAAGGGCCTGCAAGGTGTATTTTTCCTCAGAATTGCAAACTCACGTGTCAAAAAGATAATTTCAACAGAAATGCTTCACCTTAAATACCATTTTACCAATTACCTAGCAGAAATGTATTAGATAATCCAATTATAAGCAATTAGTGACAAATTCTATTGTTAAAATGGTTGAGTTGGCACATTAGCATTACAATGATATCATGTTTATCTGTTTCTATAAAATTCAGTTATTGTTTTAATCTTTATTATCAATAACATAGAACATATCTACAACTTAAAACTTTTCAAAAGTATTGCACACTGTAATCATAAGTTAATATTTAAAAAAAAGCAACCATGAAAGATTCATGAAAAGGATACCACATGCTTGGTACAAGAGGAAAATGTTACTTTTTGTCGTTAATATAAGCTTAATGTAATTATTACACATGCTTTAATCAAACATTTTAATCAAAGAAGAAGAATGATTAAAGAGGTTAATTTGCAACCTTGAAACGGTACACCCTCTAATGAACTTGTACATCCCTTTCACTACACAGGTCATGGTATATTTACAAGGAGATAACTCTTATTAATAATAAATTAAACAATGAACTTAAGGTAATTCCCTTGTTTTGGACTGCGCATTCAACTGAAAGCATGGAACTAACAAAGTTTAGGCATTTTTCTTTCTAAAACTAAATAAGAAACATGTTCAAAACCACACTTCACTTTCTTCTCTTTTTTGAGTAGAGAAAATGCAATTTTGATCTGATCCAAATTCAAAAAAGAGAATGGTGATCCCCATTTTTTATTCTAGTTTTTTGATAAATATTTTGAAACATTTTGATGGAAATAGTTGACACGTGCAATTTTTTGAGGCGCACATACATGCATTTTTCGATAATAGTTCAAGAATCAGTCATCCAATGACTTTGATTGATTTAATAGTATAGTAGATTATCTAGTTTAACGGCGAATAAAGGTTCTTGATTACATCTTCCAGTTGCTACCGCATTTCACTATAAAACCCTTCAATTGACATATTTGGAGGACATCTAGCGAAAAAACGAGAATGGCAACCCACCTTTCTAATGCAGTTTCTTAATGCCAATAACATAATTAATGCCCATGCAAAGTTATAGGACAAAGTTATTGGCAAAATTTCTTTCAAGGGAATTACCTTAACACGCTTATTGTAGGCGTACGATTTGTAAAGGAGAAAAATAGACTTCGTGCAAACAAGCTTATGATGAGGTGGATTAAGACATCAGTCAACGTTGAAACCCTCCAACTTCATCCACGCTAAACATGCTTTTCGGGTCATCTTTTTCCACTTCAAACTTCTGAGAGGATTCTTTGCTTGCTTCTCTAAAGCTCTGCTTGTCCTCTTCGCTCATATCTCGCCATTTTTTAGCCATTTGTGTATTCCACTCTTCTATAGTCTGGTTGGATTCTCTAGGGAAGACTTCCTTTGCAGCTTTAATAAAATGTCCAAATGCTGTTGCTTTTTTGGTAAGATCCATGCTTTTAGACCTATCTTCTCGTTCAGATACATGTTCAAGTGCATTCTGCTTCAAGGCTTCAATGACTTTTTGATGAGCGTCCAATCCTTCCTCAAATGATATGAGTTGTTGTTTGTACTGCTCCACTCTTTCTACGAATTTCTCCCTGTAGGCTTTTTTCTGGTCTTCGGTGGTATTTTTCCATTTTTCTCCGATAGCACGAATCAATTCATTCTGTTTTGAATATGCATTATTTGCACGTGCTTCCTCGATGTGATCTTCATAAAATAAATCAAATACAGATGGAGGTTTGGATGGTTTTGTGCGAGATTCTTTGAGGATTTTTCCGTCTGAAGTGTATTCACGAGGCATGATCTTGTACACTGTACGACTGTGTCGCACAGCCATTCGTCTTAGCATTATTAAACAAATTGTTAAACTCATTGCAAACCCACGAAAATTTAAGTAATAATTAATATAAATAAGAAGCACAGAGGAAAAAGAAACTGTTGTTCCTTTTGATCTATGACAGATGACCTAACGATTATACGGTACAAAGTCCAGGGATTTCCCAGACGAAATAGCTGGTTTGACAAAGGCACCCAGCAACAACTCCCCTCCCCTCCCCCAGTAAATAACAGCTGGGCCCGGAAACACGTCACAACTTAGTATAAACACAGGAACCCCATAACTACACAAGTTCATGTAAAACAAAATGGCGGCTTACAAGGTGCTTCGCGATGCGTTAAGGTTGAACCATCATTTTTTTACAGCCTTTAGGACTACAGACAAAATAACCTCATTGTATCGTAGGATAAGTACTAAAGGAATCTCTGTAGAAGTAGAAGTAGGTGGAAGGTATGTTATTTAAGTGGTTTTGTTAGTCTATAAATATCGCGTCATGTTCTTGTGCACTCTACTGAAGTTTTTTGAACACGATCTTTTCTTTAGACCTCTGCGTTTTTCTACTGGAAAGCTAGCTTTCATTGCAGATGGTTCAACTGTTGCTCAGGTATGGTATTAATACATCTGAAAAAAAATATTTAACGAGCCTTACGGCGCATATTTTATAATGGAGTTACATAAGACCTGTCACATTTATCTAATTTGGGCTACCTGTGTCACGTTAATGATTTGTGCAGTATGGAGATACATCAGTTTTGGTCACAGCTTCAAGCTCCAAGACACCTACAGAAAATGCCTTCCTTCCTCTTGTGGTGAGTATTTTTTTTGGAGGAGAAGGTGGGGGGGGGGGGGGGGGGGGGCTGCTTTCTGACCCCCAAAATATTATAATGATTTTTCTGATGTGGGTGTCTGCTTCCGAGTATACACCTGGCATGGCTAGCTTTCTCCACTATGAGTCCTACAGGTTGCATTGTGGCCTTGATTCCTGCTATATGTGAATACAGTTTGTTTTGACATTTGAGTCCTTGATGCTTTACGATGCTGAGGTCCCCATTATTATGAGGGGGAAGAGAGGTTGGTGTAAACATACATTTACCATTCATGTAAATTAATCATTTCTCAATTCTAGGTTGATTACAGAGAAAAAGCTTCTGCAGCGTGTCTTATTCCTGCCAATTTTCTCCGAAGAGAATTAGGTCCCAATGATAGGGAAATTCTTGTGTCCAGATGCATAGGTAAACTGAAGAAATAAAAAACGTGTCCACGTTCTGTGTGCAGTTATAAAGCACGTGGGGGTTAGCAGAACATGAGAGTAGTGTTTGAAGAAGCATGATGTGTAGCGGAGTGCTTCTTGACACTTCTCGAGTGTTCTGCCAATCCCCAAATGCTTTATAACTGGAACCTCCCTGGGGATTTGGGAAAAGGATTGAAGTAATAGGGTTCATAATGCACTCTCCAGGGTATAATCATAGTATGGTCTCAAGACAGAAATAATAGGTAACAGAAACTTACTCTAAATATTTTGTTTTTCATCATAGATCGATCACTGAGATCTTTGTTCATGAAAGGTTACTTTTATGACACACAGGTAAGCTCATCATTATGCTCCCAATGAATCATTTATTATGCGTGTAGGACTTGAAATAATAATATTGCTGTTCAGTCCCCGATTATGATCACTAGTTTAAGCTACTAGGTTATGTCTTGTGTCTGGTTGAAAGTTGCTGGTGAGAATGACTGGCAAGGCAAAGATTAGAGGAGACCTTGCAACCTTGAGCTGGTGAATTTTTTGATGCCACTATTTTGGGTGGTTGGTGTAAATCCCCAATGTCCCCCTTATGAAAGAGAGAAATTTCAATGACCTTTCATTAGATTCTGATCACCGCTACCCACACCAGCCACCATGAATTTTCCCTCAACAACTTACATGTCCTGTTTATCTTTCTTATCAATCTTAGACTGGGAATGGTATTAAATGTATATTATTATAATCATTATTCCAGATTATGTCGAACCTTTTAGCAACTGATAGACTCAATGATCCTGACATAGCAGCTATAAATGGAGGTATTTGTATCAAGGACTCCTTTACTTATGAATGTCAATCATTATATTCACATGGAAGATTTAACAAAAATAAATAAACGTTCTCAAAATCTTGTCTTTCTTTGGCCAAATTCATCTTTCTAAGACATAGATGCCCCATACGTGTACTTATCTTGATCCAGTAACTTAGCAAGTGTGACTCACAAAAAATTAACTTGTCATAGGGCCACAGGTTTGCTAGCCACTCCATGCTACTGACTGCTTTCCTCAGCTTGTAAGACAAGGATGATTGGTCTAAAATGAGACTTATTTATTTAGTTCTGAATATAATTTATTTAATTTATCAATTGAAAACAATATTCTCTTCTTACAGCATCAGCGTCATTAGCTATATCAAATATACCATGGAGAGGACCAGTTGGTAAGCTGTCTGCTAATGCCTGGTTTTTACTATAATAGATAATTAAAATTCTGGTTTTTGTGCTTCCATTGGGCCTGTTGGAGGTCTATTGTGCTTTTGTTTGTGTCTTAAAAGTCCTCACAGCTTTAGCTCTGTTTAACTTTGGGTGTAATATGTCTTCCCATTTCAGAGCATGTGTCCTTCTCTTGGCAATAAGATTCATCTGTCTTCTTATGCATTACTGTTGAACAAAGAAATGAATTTTTCAAAGGAATTTAAGTCCATAGAGCATAATAGATAATTCTATTACATATTTAATCCATATTGTATTTCAAATACCAAAAAAGATCTTTTGTCACTAACTTTAGGTGCTGTAAGAATAGGAGATATTGATGGAGAGCTTGTTGTGAACCCATTGCCACAGGATATGGACAAAAGTCAACTAAATCTTGTGGTAACAAGCAGTGAACACAAAATTAGTAAGTTTCACTAACTTTACTTGCTGCGGTTTTCTTGTATTTTGCTCTGATTTACCAATTACGAATGTTCTTGTATTTGTTGTTCACTTATTTCTTGCTATAGTCATGATAGAGGGATCAGCAATGGAGATAGATGATGCTAGATTCTGTGAAGCTGTTAAACTGGCACATCAGGAGGTGAGATGGAACTTTTTCAAGTGAAAGAAAACTAATATAAGTAATAGACCTTGTCAGTAGGGTGTTGGTAGGTTGTCAGTAGGGCGTTGGTGGGTTGTCAGTAGGGTGTTGGTGGATTGTCAGTAGGGTGTTGGTAGGTTGTGAGTAGGGTGTTGGTGGATTGTCAGTTGGGTGTTGGTGGGTTGTCAGTAGGGTGTTGGTGGATTGTCAGTAGGGTGTTGGTAGGTTGTCAGTAGGGTGTTGGTAGGTTATCAGTAGGGTGTTGGTGGGTTGTCAGTAGGGTGTTGGTAGGTTGTCAGTAGAGTGTTGGTGGGTTGTCAGTAGGGTGTTGGTGGATTGTCAGTAGTGTGTTGGCAGGTTGTCAGTAGGGTGTTGGTAGTTTGTCAGTAGGGAGTTGGTGGGTTGTCAGTAGGATGTTGGTGGGTTGTCAGTAGGATGTTGGTAGGTTGTCAGTAGGGTGTTGGTAGCCACTTGTGGACATCAAAAACATCTGCACAGTTAAAAAAGCAGACTCCCATGGAAGTGGATTATTGACTTAATTTTTTTCATTTCTATTTGTTCTAGTCTCAACCAATTATTAGTGCAATCAAAGAATTACAATCTTATGCTGGGAAAGAAAAAAGAGAATTCAATCCATTTGTTCCACAAGAAGAACTCAATAAATCCGTAGACAAATATGCTGCAGAAAGACTAGATGAAATATTTTCAAACTTCACTTTCACAAAGGTGGGGTGAATTGGTTAATTATGATAGAGTACATTTGTGTCACAACGTTGGATGATGATGATGATAATAATGTTGTAATATCATTTGTTCTGTCAATGCCTCTTTCAACTTGATACCTTTCTGTTTAGATGGAAAGAGATGAACAAATTTTCAAGTTACGAGATGAGTGTATTGAAAAATTCCAAGGTATTAAACCAAAGAACATTTTTTCCTTGACTTGTTGACGTTTCTCTGATACCTGTGGTAAGTGAACACGGTTCATATCCTGTATTAATTTTATTCCTTTCATGTTTTTAGAAGAAGTTCCTGAAACCAGCAAGTTATTAATAGAGCAAGCATTTTATAATATCAGTAAAGCGGTATTAAAAAAGAATATCATGGACAAAGCTCAAAGGTATGTATTGTAAAAATTTTATTTTTTTGATACTTTAATGTTGGATGTGTCATTCATGTGCCTAATATTATGCTTTTTCATAAAGGTGTGATGGCAGAGGTTTCAACCAGCTGAGAGACATCAAATGTGAATTAAACTTATTTGATACACTACATGGTTCTTGTTTGTTTGATAGAGGAGAAACCCAGGTACATATCAAGCTTTAGACTATGTGTTAGTGTTGAAGTTGGAGTAGAGAAAGCTCACTCCATATATGGTATGATCAATTCCATATTTGGAATGCGCGAAAAGCGGCAAACAAAAAGGCTGTCGTTATATAACGAATTCGACATTAACATTTTTGAAGAAGAAAAGAAAAGAAAAAAAAGACAAGTAAAAATAGAAAAACTTTGTCTGCCTCGCAGACAACGGACACAGGGAAATACGACACTCAATGTTCGATATGGGTTTTTAGCTGGAATGGTAATCTAGATACATTATTTAAAGGATGACACACCTTTTCTTCTTGCTTATAAGGTGTTCTGCACAGTAACATTTGGATCAGTTGGTGCTGCAGCTAAAACGGACAATGTTTCAGTTGCTTTAGGGTAAGGATAATATTATCAAGAGGTAGATATCAGTAAGAATACACATGTTTTCTGTAAACAACTCTTAAAAAAAAGTTGGTGTTGTGGTAATGCACTCACTTTATTTTTATGGGCTCTGAGCTCTCAGGTTCAGTTGCTGGACTTGGCATCTCCCTTGATTGGAGCTTTCCCTGTAGGTTCTTCTTCCGTTTTTCTCACTCTACACTCTACAAAACCCAACCAGCTAATTTCCTATTTGATCTATGAGTTAGTCATGACCTGACTTAGGTCAGCCCAGAGGTTGTTTCAGGGTATCGATCTGTGAGTTAGCCATGCCCTGACTTAGACCAGCCCAGAGCTTGTTTCAGGGTTCGATCTGTGAGTTAGTCATGACCTGACTTAGGTCAGCCCAGAGGTTGTTTCAGGGTTCTATCTGTGATTTAGCCCTGCCCTGACTTAGATCATCCCAGAGGTTGTTTCAGGGTTGGATCTGTAAGTTAGCTATGCCCTGACTTAGATCAGCTTAGAGGTTGTTTCAAGGTTGGATCTGTGAGTTAGCCATGCCCTGACTTAGATCAGCCCAGAAGTTGATTCATGGTTTGATCTGTGAGTTAGCCATGCCCTGACTTAGGTACACTGTACTTTGAATTTATGATTTTATCTCTTCTTTAGAGGCAACAAGGAAAAGCCATTTATGTTACATTATGATGTAAGTACTATACTGTACTAGTTCATGGTTGCTCAGATTACTTCCATTTTCATAATTACATGAACCAAACAAATATCTATGTTGAGACGTTGAACTGCTGTAAACAGGCCTCTTTACCTTGGGCATAAAGTTTTCCCATATAGACCATGTGTCACTCGCCTGAGAATAAGATTCTTTTATTGGATTTGTATCTATGCTCTTTTGTTTTCTCATACACAACTGTTAAACAAAGTGAATGATATGTGGTCTGGAATGTTAAAACATTAAACCAAAGGTAAAGAGATCTTTTTCCAGCAGTTCAATGAAACCAAAAAAGCAAAACATCTTTCTTGACTTCTGCTCAGGGTTTCGAAACGTCAGTCACATCAAACAGTCCTTCTCAGGACTACAACCACCCGGATGATTAAAATACTTCTATTTAACATTCATTCACCTGGGTTCAGACCGTTTTATACAAAACATCTTTTACCAAGTTGATGATGAAAAGGTAAATTATACACCGTGAAAAAGATGAAAAAACTTACTGACGTTTCGGACGCTAGTCCTTCGTCGGAGTAAAAGAGAAAGAAGTGGTAGAAAGGAGTGTATATATGATAGAATAAGACAAAAGAAACCAATGAGAGCAAGGTAGGCAAGGAAACAAAAACAAACAATCAAAAGACAAAAGGAAAGGTTAGTTGAAAATAAAGCGTTCATTAATCCCGTTGGGACTAAGAGTGCCCAATAGGTGAATAAACCGCATTTCTTTGGTCTTGCGACAATCATTGTTGCCGTTAAGCAAAGAAAGACCGAAAACAATGAAGTCAGAAAGAGAATGGTTAGTTAGATTAAAATGGCGGGAAACTGGTTTGGTAGGATCGTTATTGCGAATATCATAAAGATGATTGCAAATGCGCTCACCAAGACGGCGGCCAGTCTCACCCACATATAAAAGATTACAGCGGGTACATTTAATACAATATACAACATTAGAAGTGGTACAAACAAAATGGTCAGTGATTTTAACAGTAGATTTGGGACCGACAACAGAAGTGTGAGAGGCTATGTGAGGACAAGTATAACAACGTTTACGAGAACAGCGAAAAGTACCAGGTTCTTTGTTAGAGGGAAGAACTCCCTTGACCAAGAAAGAACGGAGATTACGATCACGTTTATAGGAAAAGAGAGGGCGGTTGTTGAAAATAGCAGAAGTGCGGGTATCGGAGTCAAGCAGAGTAAAGTTGCGGTTAACAATGGGCTTAATGGAAATGTTAATAGGATGATACGTAAGAGTGAAAGGAATGCGGTCATTAGAGGGACGAGTGTGAGATGTGAGAGCGGTGGTACGATCAATAGTAGAAACTTTACGAATAGCGCGATCAATAACATGAGCAGGATAATTACGCTTAAGGAAGAAGGAACGCATCTCAGAACATTTAACAGAAAAATCAAGATTATCACTACACAGACGACGAAGACGAAGAAATTGCGAGAACGGAATAGCGTTAAGAGTGTGCTTAGGATGAGAAGACGAGTAGAGTAAATAAGAATGAGAGTCAGTAGGTTTGTAATGGACACTAGTGCTAAGACGGTCGTCATTAACACTAAGCAAGATGTCAAGGAAAGTGACTGATGTTTCACTAACCTCCCACGTAAAGTCTAAGGCAGGGTGAAAAGAGTTAACAAAAGAGATGAAAGAATCTAAGTCATTACGCGAACAAGAAGTAGCACCAATACAATCATCAATATACCGTCCAACTGTGTTGCTATGGGTACTAAGATGGGCCCTAGTTATGCCAATTTGTTTGTTGGTTATATCGAAAACCTTGTTTTTCAACAATATACTGGACCTAAACCTGAGTTTTTTGGACGGTATATTGATGATTGTATTGGTGCTACTTCTTGTTCGCGTAATGACTTAGATTCTTTCATCTCTTTTGTTAACTCTTTTCACCCTGCCTTAGACTTTACGTGGGAGGTTAGTGAAACATCAGTCACTTTCCTTGACATCTTGCTTAGTGTTAATGACGACCGTCTTAGCACTAGTGTCCATTACAAACCTACTGACTCTCATTCTTATTTACTCTACTCGTCTTCTCATCCTAAGCACACTCTTAACGCTATTCCGTTCTCGCAATTTCTTCGTCTTCGTCGTCTGTGTAGTGATAATCTTGATTTTTCTGTTAAATGTTCTGAGATGCGTTCCTTCTTCCTTAAGCGTAATTATCCTGCTCATGTTATTGATCGCGCTATTCGTAAAGTTTCTACTATTGATCGTACCACCGCTCTCACATCTCACACTCGTCCCTCTAATGACCGCATTCCTTTCACTCTTACGTATCATCCTATTAACATTTCCATTAAGCCCATTGTTAACCGCAACTTTACTCTGCTTGACTCCGATACCCGCACTTCTGCTATTTTCAACAACCGCCCTCTCTTTTCCTATAAACGTGATCGTAATCTCCGTTCTTTCTTGGTCAAGGGAGTTCTTCCCTCTAACAAAGAACCTGGTACTTTTCGCTGTTCTCGTAAACGTTGTTATACTTGTCCTCACATAGCCTCTCACACTTCTGTTGTCGGTCCCAAATCTACTGTTAAAATCACTGACCATTTTGTTTGTACCACTTCTAATGTTGTATATTGTATTAAATGTACCCGCTGTAATCTTTTATATGTGGGTGAGACTGGCCGCCGTCTTGGTGAGCGCATTTGCAATCATCTTTATGATATTCGCAATAACGATCCTACCAAACCAGTTTCCCGCCATTTTAATCTAACTAACCATTCTCTTTCTGACTTCATTGTTTTCGGTCTTTCTTTGCTTAACGGCAACAATGATTGTCGCAAGACCAAAGAAATGCGGTTTATTCACCTATTGGGCACTCTTAGTCCCAACGGGATTAATGAACGCTTTATTTTCAACTAACCTTTCCTTTTGTCTTTTGATTGTTTGTTTTTGTTTCCTTGCCTACCTTGCTCTCATTGGTTTCTTTTGTCTTATTCTATCATATATACACTCCTTTCTACCACTTCTTTCTCTTTTACTCCGACGAAGGACTAGCGTCCGAAACGTCAGTAAGTTTTTTCATCTTTTTCACGGTGTATAATTTACCTTTTCATCATTACTGTTTCATTAGAAACACCGACGCAGCTCACACTAGTTTTAGCTAGTTATACCTTTTTTTTACCAAGTTGGTTGCATAAAACTTTAGGGAAATGTGTGTGCTGATACTGTTGTTGAAAATAGCTTGATTCTTAAAATGCTTGTATTAATTGTTTAGGTATTAATAATAATTTGTTGATATTATCTGAAATATTATATAATTGTAGTTTCCACCATTTGCAACCAATGAGATAAAAAGACCAGGCAGAGCTGGTCGCAGGGAAATTGGTCATGGTGAGTAGAATCACAGGTAGTGTAGTAATAGTATACTCACCTTTGACCTCTGGGGTCTCAGGTTCGATTCCTGGACTCAGTATAACTTGTGAGCAGAGTTTGTTAGGTCTCTTCCTTAATCCAAGGGTTTGTCTCTGGGTTCTCCAGTTTTCCTCCCTGTACAAAACCTATTAAACTAATTCTAATTTGATCTTTGAGTTAAACATGGGCCCTGACTTAAATCGGCCCATAGGTTGTTTCAGGTCATCAATAAAATTTGAAGGTTTGAATTTTTGGTAATTGGTAGCGGTTTTTTTTTAGAATTCTCTTTAAAAAATTGCACTTTGTAAACAATCCCGTACCCTCACGCGTTCAACCCGCGGGTTGAGAAATGCGCAGTAGATGTGCGCGCTGACAATATCAGGCACCAACCTTAAGTGGTTTCGATACAAATATCATTGCTATCCTTTTCATTCTAAAGGTTCAATTGGAGAGAGAGCATTAATTCCTGTACTCCCAAAAGAAATGCCTTTTACTCTCAGGCTGACATCACAAGTACTTGCTTCTAATGGTAAGCTTTTCCTTTCTCTTCATTAAGCCACAGGTACACGGTGCAATATTGAACAGAATATTGCAGGTAATGTTGCTAACGCAGGATTGTTTTCTACTTCAGCAAGTCTTTTCCAACATTGTCATGGAAACACTTTGATTAGCATATAAACACAAAAACCTTTTTTTTTTCGCGATGGAAAATTATACAATTTTGCTGTAGTCTGAGATCTCTGTGTTTGTTCTTTAGGTTCTTCATCAATGGCTTCAGTTTGTGCTGGTAGTTTAGCCATGATGGATGCAGGTTAGTAAGCAGTCAATAATAGTGCATGTAGGGCTCAGAATCACAGAAATTACTGTCCATTTTAGTTTTCGATACTCTGTGAACTCGGTAATTACAGGCTGCACGATGACATTTGGTTATCGCTGCTGTCAATCACAAATAATCAGTCAGTACCACTTATACTCTTGATTAGCGGTAGTAGAAATACAATTTCACAACAAGCAGTTGAAATGTCTGAGTTCTCTGAATATCGAAAACCACAGTAAGGTATCATGGGACAATTTTGACCAGAATTGTTTTTCTTTTTTTTTTTAATTTTTTTTTAAATGCAATATTTTGTAGGTATACCAATAGAAAAGCATGTAGCTGGTATAGCATGTGGACTGGTAACTAGTGATGATGCAAATGATGCTGCAAAACCTGACATTGAAGAATATCAGATGTTGACAGATATACTGGTACGTACGAACTACAGCAGTAGCAACAACGACAACTAAAAAAACAGCAACAACAATGACAATGTTTGAACAGCAGTAAAAACAGCAATAATAACAGCAACAGAAGTAGGGATAGCAGAAGCAGCAACAGTAGTATTAACAACAGCAACAACAACAGCAGCAGCAACAACAGCAGCAATAACAACGACAACAACAACAGCAGCAGCAGCAACAACAGCAGCAAAAACAGCAGAGCAGCAACGACAGCAACGACTAGTTCTGTGAATTATTAACCAACCTTTCTGAATATCTCTTAACAGGGAATAGAGGATTACCTTGGTGATATGGATTTTAAAATAGCAGGAACACGACAAGGAATAACATCTTTACAAGTAAGAAAAAGTAGAAAAATCTTCCTTTAAATTGCAGTAGAAAATTAAATCTGTGGGGACGTGTATGCTTCATACACACTCCTTACTTCCTCCGGCATTTCTTATCTGTCATATGAATATCACGTCTTTTTTTAAGGCAGATTTCAAAGTCCCTGGCCTTCCAATCCATATAATAGAAGAAGCTGTTAAACGAGGCTCAGGTTGGTTCTGTATATTTTTGGTTTATGAGGCGATGTTACGCTATAAAGTGCAAGCACCTTGCGTCTTGTCAAGATGATATATTACTTTGTCTTGTTGCAGTGTTCCCGCAAACGTTGCGAGAATTAGAATCAAGTTCTACTTTTTTAACGATGGCGCACCAATTTCGAGACTGGCTAGTGTAACACCCCTCCTGCAACTTATCTCTCAACGCGTGATTTTTATCGCTTCAGTCCACTATTTACCTCAGTTGAATCTGTGGTACAATTTGCATGAAACTTTGCCTGGAGTAACATACCTTGTCGATGCAACTACAACGTCCCTTTTTCATCCCGCAACAAAATTGCGAGACAAATTGCAAGGAAAATTGCATACTGTAACACCTGCACCATAATGGCCCCACAGATTGTTTCTCAACATAACTTGGTTGTTTTGTAGAGGATCGAATCAAAGTATTAGATATCATGGATAATGTAATAAACGAAGCAAGACCGACTAGGAAAGAAAACTGTCCAACATCAGGTAAACCGACCATTGCAAGTTTAGTAAACCCTCTAAAATGCGACCACCTATGAAGAGGCCAAACTCTATAATGCGACCAACCTCTATAAAGTGACCACCCGCTATGAAGAGGCCAACCTCTAACATGCAGCGAACATATATAACGTAGCCACCTTTGAAGAGGCTAACTTATATAATGCGACCAACCTCTATAATGCGGTCAACCTCTATAATGTGGTCAACCTCTATAAAGCGGTCAATGAAATTGTAATATTTTTGAATAATTAAATATTGATAGTTTAATAGATAATATTATTTGCATTTTTGTTGTATGACGCCATAATGCAAATGGCCTATTGTATAAAAAGTAACTCAAATGAAAATCCTTATTTTCAAGGTATAATAACTGTTCCTGCCGCTAAGAGAGGTAAACTTATAGGTCTTGGTGGGATGGTGATAAAAGGATTGGAACAAGAGCTAGGTATGGCAATAGCACCGTTATCATCATCATCATTACCATCATCATCATCATCATCATCAACACCATCATCATAGTCATCATCAAAAAAATTATCACCACCACCATCATCTCCACCACCATCATTACCGTCATCTCCATTATCATTACCATCATAATCATCATCATCTTTATCACCACCACTATCATCATCACTATGATTATCATCAACGACGACATCATCATAACCATCTTTATCACCACCACCACCACCATCATCGTCATCACCACCACCATCATCATCATCACCATCATCATCATCTCCATCATCCCAATTATCATCAAAAAATCATCATCATCACCATCATCATTACCGTCATCTCCATCATCATTACCATCATCATCATCAACAACGATCATCATCATCTTTATCATCACCACCATCATCGTCAATATCATCACCATCATCATCATCATCATTATCATCAGCATTATTATTATCACCGTCACCATCATTAACAACATTATCATCACCATCATCATCATCATCATCATTATCACCAGCATTATTATTATCACCGTCACCATCATTAACAACATTATCATCACCAACATCTATACAACAGATTGTATATGGTTCCCATGTTCTTAACAGGAATCACCCTCACACAAGTAAACGAAGAAGAATATGCTTTATTCGCACCCAATAAAGATACATACGATGAAGCAATCAAAAGAATCGATGAACTCTTAGTGGAAAAGAGCATATTCGAGGTTAGTTATTTGTCTTATATTATGCTAAAGAAATAAAAAATGCAAGCGACGAGGGAAAAAAGGGAAAGAAGAGAGAAGACGAAAGGGATGGGAAAGAATGGGAAAAAATCAAGGAAGGAATAAGATTGAGAAGTGATGATAAAAGATAAAATGATAAAAGAGATAGAAAAGGGATAGGTTGGTTGTGGAAAGAGAGAAAAGTCGTTTTATTAATCTCCCATTCTACTTCTATCCCTCCTCCCATCCACATTCTTCCCTTCCCACTTCACCCCACCTCAAATATTACTTTGTTTTCATAGGTTTTCTATCGTAGTTATTTTACTCGTTTTTCTTTCTTTTAAGGACTTGTCCTCACGTTTAGATGTGGGAGCGATTTATCAGGGTAGAATTGTAGAAATAAGGTAAGATAGACATTCCTTGATCATTCATTTATCAGGAAATCGGAGAACCAAGTTTGGCGTAGCGTTAATGCATTAGAATCTCACCTCTGAGGTCTCGGGCTCAATTTCTGGGCCTGGCGTCGTATGTGAGTAGACTGACCAGTTAGAGCTCAGCGCCGTAAGCGTGAGGTGCCGTAACCGTGTTGCTTTCTAGGATTTTTATTGGCTGATTTTTTTCACGCGCAATATGATTGGTCTTGCATTGCCGTGACCTTGGCGTGACCGTGTCCTCGCCGTGTTTATGCCGTTTTCCGGATATGTGATTGGATGAAGAGTAAACTCTCGTGCAATGTGATTGGTCTGGCGCATCCCTTGCTGATTCACGACCGTGTTCGTGCCGTGAACTTTTCACGGTCATACGGAAACTGCACTACTACAAGTAACTTGTCTCGAAATATGTCTCGCCTTACAGGGCATACGGTGTGATGGTGGAGGTATTCCCTGATTGTCCAACCGTGCTGCTTCACTCAAAAGAGCTTGATCATCAACAGGTTTGTGAAATAGATAACACAGATACGACAAGTGGACTAAAAACATCAAAAATCAGCAATAAACTTGTGGGGAGAGTCCTTGTGAAACGCCTTTTGCGACACAAGTCAAAGCTGCAGAAGTCAAACGAGTGATCTTTTTTTGCCAAGAAAGGTTTTGTTCGAGTAATACCCAAAACAATGTCTGAGTTGATCAATGTCACTGCATGACTAACTCCAAGATCAAATTCCGAAGTTACCCTGTTTGACCAGTAATCGAACCCGAACAGAATCGTCATTATCTTCACGTCGTTTTCTTTTTTCTCACCAGGTCCATCCAGAAAGACTTGGTTTCAAGAAAGGCGATTCATTAACCTTCAAATACCTCGGAATTGACAAAATTGGACGAGTTTTAGCATCAAGAAAAGCAGTTCTTCCTTCTTCTACTAAACCATCTCGACCCCCAAGAAACAGAACTCGTAACTATAGGAAGGATAAAACAGAGCATGAGGACAATATTCTGAACTATCTTGACAGAAATGATCGATGATATATCTATTTGATGTGTTAGTGGTGTGAGGACTCTTAAGCTACGGATGTAAATATCATTCTCGTATCTATCGATGCTTAGTCTTGAGCTGGAGGGGAATAGAGGATATCTGACCCGGGGGGATCCGTTTGGGATGTTGAGGAAGGTCTCATCAGGGATAGACACACCAATGCTCCAACAGGGACCTGATTTAATCGATTTACGTGTTGGTATCGGTAATACTCCGGTGCACCCCCCACCCCCTCTCCCCCTTCCTCGAGCCCTTTTCAAGTAATACAAGCTGTGTGTGCGTAGTAATTACTACAAATTTGTCATTATTATCCCTCCCCGAGGGTAGCAACCCCCCTTCCCCTCCCCCTCCCCCTCACATGGGTGTAAAATTCTATAACATTCGTATAAAATTCTTTCTTGCGACCCCTTCGTGTCGTATTTAAACAGCGCCACATCTAAACCAACTGTAGGTTCATCGTTATTGAAAGCTATTGAACAAGTCTCGCTATTTTTTACCTGGGGCTATCTGGAAATCCATATTATATATCATGTATCTATCTGATATATAATGAAATTTGATCCAAATTCTAAGCATAGTCAATATACTGTCATGTTTAAAGATCACATAAAGCTAGAGAGATTCAATTGCAAAGTCAGTTGATGTATCGTTCGCAACGATGAACTATCTTTTACTGCAACTAGCTATAGTGCTGGTCCTCTTGGTAGCTTGGGTAAGTTTTTCCAGTTTTATTGCCATTTAAATTACTAGGAAATGTCTGATGTAATGAAAATTAAGTCTCTCTTATCGGTACAAATGAAACACAAGGAGACAAGGGTAATCCCGTTTTGCTTTTTCGTCTTAAGCTGCAATGCGTCCCGAGTCCAAGTCGTGTCTTGTTTGAGAGCAGTGCTGGGACTAACACTGCATGTTTGTCCACATCATACACTTGCAGGTCTAGCGTCCACGTCAAACTGTCTTCCTGAGCGATATTTGCATCTTACTGGCGGTGAACGTGGATCGTGATCCTTAGCTACATTTTCGTGAAAAGGTTATGCGTTTATACGCGTTTATTGAAGGCCAAAGATATTCAAGACACATACCTCCCTTGTCATCAGATCCCGTTCAAGGCAGAGTTCGTGCACGTTCAGACACATCAGTGCTTTAGTAGCGCTGATCATCCGTGTTTATTATATATGTTTTTTAGGTAAAGCGTTCGCGTTTTCCCCTTGTCCTGATACAGACGAATTTGAGCGCAAGAATTCCGCGCGGGACATGACGTAACCTGGCGGATCATAAGGTTGTACGCTTTTAATGTTCTTTTAGAGAATCTAATGATCTTTACTTAATTCCATCTCAGGGCAAAAGCTTTCCAGTTATCAAACCTAGTCAGAACGTCTTCCACAAGTCTTGCCTGGACTATCTGAACACCGGTGCGACCGAATCCGGAGTGTACAGAATCTACAATGACGCTGGCAACAGCTTTCCTGTCTATTGTGATATGAAGACAGAGCCAGGGAATGCCTGGACACTCGTTATGTCATGGAACCAAAAGTTTCGCACATTCAGTCCGTTCAAGACCGCTGCTTTCAGCACGAACGCTCCCGTCAACGAGAACGCGCCCAACTTTAACATATACCGGCAGACATTGTCTCGTATGCAGTCCATCAAGAGTCACTCTACACA
This sequence comes from Actinia equina, assembly GCA_011057435.1. Lineage (NCBI taxonomy): Eukaryota > Metazoa > Cnidaria > Anthozoa > Actiniaria > Actiniidae > Actinia > Actinia equina. The sequence goes on along the minus strand of WHPX01000113.1, from coordinate 23,471 downwards.
CTGGAGAGCCACGTGTAGTTACCTTACACACGGGGTAGACTACAGGGACTACGTCAGGGGAAACTTCAGTGACTTCGACATCATGACCTATCTCGGTTCTGGAGTGTGCAAGAAAGTGGAGTACATCAACATCCGTGGACATATCGGCATCCACACGACTTCTCGCTGGTGGCAGTTGGTGAACATTTTTTTCCCACACATCGACAGTAGTCAAACAGGCTGTGGCTTCGTAGCAGTGAAAGGAGCAGTAATTTCTGGCGGAGGAGAAGATAACTTTGGTCATTACTATGCCAAAAACCCCAATTTCCGCTGTACCGCTAACGACAAGTCAACAACCCAGTGGTGGTTCGGTGGTCATCTTTGAACAAGAAAGGCTTCATGATCGATCGGCACTGTCAGACCTTGAACGTAACACAAATATCTAATCGGTTTAGTATATTAGTTGGTAAATCAGAGATGGTGTAAATGGTTAGAGAAAGTACAATAAAACTAATTGCGCAAAAAATATACTTTAAAGTCAAGACAACATTCATTCAATGAAAACATCTAGGATTTTTGAGTTTTGGTTCACAAAGTTAAAAAAAACAACTTGTTCGCACTTTGCAATACTTTTAACACTATGAGATGTTTATAAGAACCAATCAATTATCCCCGTTGTTGAATAAGAAAAAAAATGTTCCTCAGTCATTAATAGGTGCAGTCCTACGAAAGGAGGCTATCCCCTCTTCTTGAGTCCGATCTTTTTAAATGAACCCCTAACATTTTACCGCCGTTTACCCAACCCCCCCTTCCCATTCTCTCCGATAAAAATTGGATGGTTTCTAACCGCTAGTGTCATACAAAGTCGTCCTTTGGAAAAGGAGGGGGCAACGAGGGGCAAGATTGGATAGCTTGGGCTACCTGTGGTCAGTGACGTAGTCCTACCAGCTCTCAGTTCAGAACAAAATGGCGTCTTCTGGTGGTTTGATAGGGTCATTCGCTGTGGGACAAATTTCGGAGGTTTTATCCAAACGTCACAAAAGACAACAGGATTGTGACACCAATAGTGGCCTAAAGAACCTTTTTAACTCAAGTTCTGCTGTTCAACCGGTTTTTGTTCCTGTTTTAGAGAAGGTAAAACATGGCTGTGGTTTGGTGTTTATCTGAATGCATGAGTTTAGTTTTTGCTCGAGTTTTTCCTAAGAAAACGTATTTATCATATAGATATTTGCCGCTTAATCTAGATTTAGTATTGTAAAATTATTATGTATGGAATTAGAAGTATTTGTCATTGTATTGATAGAATATTGGCACAGATGGGAACACTGTGTTAAAGAGCAAGTTTACCACCACCCTCACCCCCTTAAATTTCAAATTTGTGTCAAATCGCGGCCATGCGTTTGTGTTTAAGGGGTGGGGGAGGGTTTCTTGGGGGATAGGAGGTTTTTAGGAGTATTTTTTATAAAAGTTATTGTATTTTATGATATGTAACTTTATTATTTTGAAATAGAAAAAGAAAAGAAAAGCAAACGAGGAGAAAGTTACAGAAGAGGAACCAAAAAGTAAAAAGAAGAAAGCAAACACTAAACCAGCAACAGGTACATATACAAGGCAATAATTCACTGGATATATTCTGGAAATGAAGTAAATTTTGCATGGCTGCAAAATTACACTGCACCATGCCATAAACACATTATAGAGTTGAACCAATCACATGAATTCAGATAATTGCTCATCCAATCAAAATAATTGGACTCATAGCCAAAAGTTGTCACTGTACTGTATGTACATTCCACACTGATGTATCAATTGCATTATATTAGCATCTAAAATTGTCCAAGACTTATTTGGTACCAGAGGCCAAAGAAAAAAATAAGTGTGTTTCCTGTTGCATAAGAAAAATAACTGGGGTCGGTAAGTTTTTTTTTTTACTGATACCACAGTAGAAATGAGCTTACTGGGAACCCTGTGGTGCATTTGGAAATGAAAAAAAAAATGGTCGTCAAAATTAGCAAGCAAATTAGGGTCGGTCTCGCAACAGGAAATGAAGTAATTGATATTAATTGCACTCATCAAATTTGAAGCTCAAGAACCTGAAAATAAAGATGAATCACACGCAAATAAAAAGAAAAAATCTCAAGGGAATCCTGAAAGAGAAGAAAGAACTGTATTTGTAGGGAATATTCCAGTAACACTTACTAAAAAGGTGAGGTTATTTTTATTGTTTAAGATTTCCTAAGCTCAACACTATCACTGTCATTCATTATCATCACTATCACCATTATCACCATCATTGCCATCACCATCATTATCATTATCATCACCATCATCACAGCCATTATCGATCATCGCCATCACCATTATCATCATCATCCCCACCACCATCATCATCACCATTATCACAACCATTATCGATCATCACCATTTTCACCATCACCATCACCACCATCATCATTATCATCATCATTCCCACCATCATCATCATCACCACCATCACAACCATTTTCGATCATGGTCATGGTTTCGAAATTGGAGCACTATCGCTTGAACTCACTACCACTAACTTACATGTAAATGTTCTATGGATACAACTTTCAAATCACATGTAAAAAAATATGGGAGGAAAAAAAACAGAAAAACTGGAGAAAAGCAAGAGTGGCACAGGAGAAAACAACACATCAAACAAACTCAGCTCGCATATGATCCAGCCTGAGTTGAAGCTTGAATTCATGCACAGAGGTGAGAGGCTATCAGTATACCACTACACCACCCATCCCACCTGGGAAATCAATAATATTATAGTAAGAATCACCACCACTATTACAAATTTCATTACCATCATCCTTGCCATCATCATTATCACATTTTTTTAAAGCTTTTACTCCATGTTTTACTTTTGTGATATTTATAGGCTTTAAGAAAATGTTTTGATAAATATGGTGCAATAGAGAGCGTACGATTCAGATCAGCGGTGAGTATTGATATAGTTATTTCTTCATACTCTTTCATTTTTACATTCACATTTGTTTCAGGGTTTAATCTGTGAGTTAGACATGCCCTGACTTAGATCAGCCCAGAGGTTGTTTCAGGGTTTAATCTGTAAGTTAGACATGCCCTGACTTAGATCAGCAGAGAGGTTGTTTCAGGGTTCGATCTGTGAGTTAGCCATGCCCTGACTCAGATCAGCAGAGAGGTTGTTTCAGGGTTCAATCTGTAATTTAGCCATACCCTCACTTAGATCAGGCCATAGATTTTAAATATTACACTTTACTTATTCACACTATTAGGCAAATTTCATAATATTAGGTGTTTATTTTGTATTTAAATTGTTTTTCCCCAACATGATATAGAGTAAGTACCTTCCAGTTTGTCATCTCTCGAGAAAAATATCTTATGATAAAAAAATAAATCTTCATGATAATTATGAATTATATTTTGATATTCCTCAAAGAATTCAAAGAAATTTTAAAAAATTGTGTATTCATTTATTCAATATTAATTTAAAAGGAGATCCACTTACAATGAATGGAACCAAAATGATTAGCTTTTTATGCTAATATTGTAATGTCGAAATTTAATCTTTAAAATGTTGGCATAATTTAAATGTGGCAATTCAATTATAATTTTTGAGTTTTGAATAAATACATACAATAATCGCTTTAGTACAAAATGATAAAATCCTTTATGAATTTCTGTGATCATTTTTTTAAATGTATTTATATCAACAAAGAATTTCACATTCTAGCACATTTTGGGAATATTTTTATTAATTGGAACTTGGAACATCTGTCACATATAATGAATGATTGATAAGCACTATTTGTTTTGGATACAAAAATTGTTTTTTCTTATGTACTTAAGATACATATACTCTTCTAAAGAACGTTTAAGTTATCACAAACTTAGTGCCTTGAGTCTCCAAAATTTGGAAATTCAGGCATTACTTATCATAGAAATATGGAAAACCAAAATGGAAAACAAACAGAAAAGACTATAACTGAGAAGATCATTTATAAAGCAAATTTGGATAATTTGTTGTCTTTAGATCTCAGTGGCATGAATTTGACAGCAATTCCTTCAAGCTTACTTAGCTTACAACAACTTAAACATCTTTATTTCGAAGGAAATTTAATCCAACATTTACCTCGGGAATTCTTCATTAAACTTGGTAATCTTTTATGGCTTGATTTGAGAAATAATAAGCTGGAAGACATTCCTGTTTGTATAGGACAACACAAGAAACTATGCACACTTCTGCTTGGTGGTAATAATATCCACCATCTTCCTGCAGAACTTGGGCAAATTCAAAGCCTAAGTGGACTCAATTTGTTTGGTAATCCCCTGGTTGATCCCCCTTTAGATGTGGTTCACAAGGGAGTGTTTCAAATAAAGGCTTATCTTCTAAAGAAGCATGGGGTTGAAGGAGTAGAACTGTCCACAAGTAGTTCAGATTCTGACACAAATAGCTTAATCGAGGAGAAAATGGACACTAACAAGATTGAGAAAAGAAGCAAAAAAAGCAAAAAAAGTGCACGGCAGAGAGGGATAAATGTTCAGACATCCTGCACTAAGTCAAATACCAGTTTTAACTCTGTACAGCTTTCTATCAATGACTCCAAGTTACACAGCATAATTCCAGATCATGGACCAAGGTGGTTCATTCACAGACCTTGGACAACTGGGGTGTATTTCACAGGATCTTGCACAAAAAGCAAAGCATATCATTCTGCTTAAGAAAATTAAATAAATGTGAGTCACTGCAAGACTCATATTATTATTATTTTCTTGTATAGAGCTAATAGAACTTTAGGGACATTTGCAGTTTGCAGTTTTAGTTGATTTTTTATACAGTTTTTTAGATGTTTTCAGTACCCTCCAAGGCTCTTGATAAGTTTCACTAGCCATATATTTTTACCGAAATGGTTAAATTACAGAAAATGACAAATATATGTTACAAAAAAAATACTTCCAAAATTCTTAGTAGTCAATATGGTTCTTAAATGAGCCAAAATATAAAAGAATCAGTACCAAATAATTACTAGTATTTGACTTGTTGTCTATCCCCAAGTTCAAGCCTTGCATTAGGAAGAGAAACTGGAGGATTTTTGCTGTCAAAGCTAATTTATGTTTGCAATTTAACATAACATTTAATTTTTGGTGCTGTGGTTATCTTAAAAGTAGATTATAGTCTGCAATAATTTTAGTTTGTGGAAATGCATTTATCAGGATTTATAGCTTACACTGCTCACAAGTGCCCAGAACTAAGTTTGAACACTGTTGGGGCATTTAACAGCATGCATGGTGTTTTAATTTATGCCCATTAAACTGCTTTGTACTTTACTTTAATTCGAATATTTTATTTTACTCACATCATTTCCTTGTATAGAAATACAAGATATAGAAATATAGATAAATTATAGTGGAGTAAATTAGCATTATATGTGCATTACTGTGACAAACATCTGGGCTGTACTGAAACCCCAAACTAACATTTCATTTTGTAGAATACCATAGAATTCAGGTGTTTCAATGATGGTATCAAAGCATTTGTATTTCAAGATGTTTTGTTGACCTATGACTACAAAACCTTTAAGAGCCATCAAACCCCGAAACAACCTCTAGCTAATAATACAAGTTAGAACACAACTTACTCAAGATTTTGAAAGGAAGAAAATCTGGGGAACCCAGATAAAACCCTCATATCAAAGGAGAAACTTACAAATTGCATCGTTCAGGGGTTGAACCTCAAAAATCCCAGAGGCAAGAGCACTATGCCACTCCCTACTGACCAACATATTGAATTGGATCTAATGAATTTTTTTTTCTTTTATCGCTCACACAGGCTTTAGCTAAACCTAACCTATCAAAAACTGTGGGAATGAAAAAGTAAGAATAAGTTGTTGAAAAAGTAGTTCATCAGAACAAAAAGCTTACCTTCCTTGTCCAAATAAAGAAAGTGAGAGAAACATATTTTAGCAATGGAAATAAAATATGTTGTGGTGAACAGAAATATAAATAAACATTGCATGTGTATGGCAAGTGACTAAGAAAAAAGAAGATAGTGTGTGTGGGGGGGGGGGGGGGGGGTACTGGTTGGGAGAGGTATTGGGGAGAGGGAAGCAGTGGCTGATAGTTCAGGTTAATTTAAATAATTTAATGATAATAAAATTAAGGTGTTTTTATTGTTTGGAAAGTTATTTAAGATGCAGTAATTGTGTATCATTGAATCCTGCCTGGAGATGGGAATTTTTTTAAGAAAAAAGATTGCTTGATGAAATGCAATTCTGGTCTTCCATTTAAAAAAATGTCATACTTTTTTTTCCCAGAAGAGAATATCACAAAGATAGACATACTTTGAATGGATATGTCGTATTTGAAAAAAGAACTAATGCTGTTGCGGCTCTTGAAAGGTGCATGAATATATATAAATTATATCAACATACTTAATTACTATTCCTATGGTCATCATCATCATCATGCATTGTCATTCACAGCATTGCTATTCTAAACATGTGAAGTAACCATCATCATTGACATCATAAAAAACATTTGTATCACTATAATTATCACCATCATCATCATCATCATCACCTTTTCAAAGAGCACCATGGTCATCATCAACACCATCACCATCATCATTGTCACCATTATGATCATCATCAACACTACTATCATCTTAAGCAGAAGGGGTAATATTTAACCATGACCCCATCTTATCTCATAATTTTTTTATTAATCTCTTCATTCATTTCATTTCTTCAGCAATGGTGAAGAGATTGAAGGAGTCCACATAAGAGTTGATTTGGCAAAAAATGATAAGGTGATTGTTTAGACAATTATTGTGGCTTAACCACACTAGGGGTGTGGAGAGGGGTCATTCAAGACGTCAAGGGAGGGGATGTGTAGCCACCATTCCATTCATCATCCATGTCGGTGTGTTGTCTGTGCTTAAATCATCCTAACGACTGTTCATTCAGAGGGGGAGGTTATGTCAATCAAAAAAGACACATTTCTTGCTGTGTGACTGCCCTCCCCTCCCCCCCCCCCTCACACACACATCCTGATTTCCTCTAACCTTGACCAAACACCCCTAGTTGAACCACCCCTCCCTTACCTCCCCCACAATGTATCTTTTAATCAAAATAAGGGAGCTTCCTGGAATCTACATGGTTATTGCCAAATACCTACTTTATTTAAACCAAATTGACAAATATTGTAATTGAATGTTTTCCAGGACCATGATCATTCTAGATCAGTATTTGTTGGTAATTTACCTTTTGGTAAGTAAATGTATGATATACTCCTGTTGTGATGAGCTTTATGTGGTGAATGGTGTTGTTTTGCTTGCTTATACATTAGGTGCCTTCAACATACATACCTCTGATAATGACTATGGGATTATTTTGGCATGTTCAATACAACAAGTGGAAAAAAAAACAACTTAAACACTGTGTAAAATGTTTACAACTACACTGACATTGGACATTGGTCCTTTCGCAGAGTAAAAAAATATATATATATACATATATATATAATTATATGGTTCTATTTTTTATACATTTGAAGTTCATGTTCAAGTTTATTCAAATAAAGTAAACGTGGATTGCAAATAATACACCACTTACCTGCGAATAGTAAAAAGTATTTCACTTTGGCGTGCCCTTTTATCAATTTAAATGGTTGCCTTTATTTTGCTACTATCATGTTGAGTCAATCTGAATTTTGTGATTCATATCCAGGCATTGAGGAAGAACAAATAAGACAAGTGTTCAAAGACTGTGGTGACATTGAGTCTGTGAGGTTAATAAGAGACAATAAAACAGGAATTGGCAAAGGCTTTGGATTTGTACTATTTAAGGTAAGGTATCAAGAATATTTTATTCATTTCCAATGCCAGTAATACATGAACATGCCTGTATTTCTCTTTGGGCAATGTGTTTGATGAGATAGAGAAATATTGTCATATCAAAATAATGTTAAGCTTGAAGATGCTAGTTATGATGGTAACCATAACAACCACAATAGTTTTCTAGAAGATAATACAGACCAGAGTAAATATCCTATGACTGTGAAACAGCACAGTACATGTCACTGTCCTAGTTTGTAATTGATTACATCTATCAAACCAATCACAGCATGCGAGAACATTGCTCAAGTAACCAAAATATTTAGACAAAGGGCTATTCCTTATTTATTTTACTCATATAGAGTCTTTTCTAAGCAAAAAAGTTATGTCCTTTAAGGCTCAGGTCAAACGTCGAACATCCCATGAGCTGAACCTAATAATTGAAACAGTTTATAGCAAGGGTGTCTTCTTTGATGTCATTAGAATCAGTTCATGTGAAGTTTTTAAAGCTCAACTTCAGTCTTACTTATTTAAATAATTTTTACTCATCATCTTCTATCTTCCCTTCTAGGAAAAGGATTCAGTAGGTTTTGCTCTCAAGTTAAAGCCACCCGAATTTAATGGAAGACCAATAAGAGTATTCCCATCATCCGAAAACCCCAAAAAAGGTTGTTAAATTTTTTTTGTTTATCCTCCAACAACATTTCTATTACTCAGGATTCTGTTGTGTTTTGTCCATCTTGGGCTTTACTTGAAATTACTGCGAAAAGTCATGTACATTCAAATGTAGATCCAGAGGGGTGAATTGGGTGGTTCATCCTTCATTCCTACTTTTTCTCCAATCTTTCATCCCATTAATTTAACTAACTATCCTTCATACCCATTTTTTCTCAGGTCATTTTTCCAAGGTCAAAAAAGGCAAGCCACCGACACACTCATTTAGTGGTGCTCAAGCTAAGAAAAACCTAAAACTGAACATACCTAAACATGCAAAAAGAAACGAAAAACTAAGAAACAAAACAGGTGCTAAGAAATCTAAAGCTCGTAGCACTAAACGATCCACTGCTTACAAACAAGCACAAGTGAATGAAAGAAAGCAAAAGAAATAAAAGTAACATTAAAATATTAATTTTATTTTCATTATCTCTGTCTAATTTCTTTGATTTTTCTATGTGAAGAGATTTGATATTCGTTTTTGCTTTCTTTGGCACTCAATAAAAGAAATCAAGATTCATAGAGATAAACTCCCTGGAATAACTGGATAAAGTGAGCTGCATAAACAATGAGAAATCCAAATCAGCAGAAGCCAAGTGGCTGCAATAACCAAGTAGATATAAACCAATTTTATTTAACAAAAAATAAAGGATATACTCAAGCTAATGGTGATAAGAATAAAGATAAAGAATATTATATTGACGAACGAAGATATGAAGACATCATTTTCTTAAGTGAAGATATATATGTTATTAACCGTCCTATAGTCGGTCCAGATATGGAAAAACTGTGCCCGAGGTCTTGAATATACGGACCGAGGGCACAGTTTTTTCCTATCCAGACCGACTATAGGACGGTAAATAACTTATTTATTTTTTTTCCCGTATTTTTTTTACTTGTTTTGGTAATCGTTTTGTGTTGTCGTTTAGCGGCAAAGGATACTGGACCGCGCGCGCGGGCAGATGCTTACAAATTACCGCCCGCTCAAACAGCCAATCAGAATGCACGATTTTTTAGGATACCGGACCGGAAAAAAATAAATTATTTTATTGTTATATAGTAACACTGTTTTCATTGTTATGCATTGATCGAGTGTCCACTGGTAGAACGAAGCTTGGGATTGGATAAAATAACAACAAAGAAAGCATGGATTATGGTGAACAATGTGTATTATTCTACATGTGAGCTGCGTTCTTTGTTTCATCTCACCATTCATTGTTTGTTCATCCACTCCCAGGTTTCGTTCTGCCTGTTGTGTGTTACCCAGCAAATCGCCAGAGCAATAGCCTACTGTCAATCAATAGATTATAAATAAGAGTGACATGGAGACCCGAACTAAAGAAATAATTTAATTGACAGTAGTCTTTTGCCCAATTTCCTTGTCATGCCTGTTGTTTTGTTCAGCATGTGATAATAAAATAATGATTTCAGTTAACCTTATTGGACAAACAGTAAATTAATGAACAACCTCTAAACAAAATAATCATAATCAATAAATCTTACAAGGTTCATGTCTTTTGCAGCACTAAACATGTACATGTATATCCTAATCCCATTAATGAGAACACTTTAAAATGTCCATTCTCATTTCTATTTATAGTAAACAATTTTCCTGGTGGAACTTAAACAGCTGATTTAGAATTATTCTAAATAACAGAACAGGATCGAGGACGTTATTTCATCTCAGATCTTATCATTATTTTCTAATAAAACAACAATAAGTTTCATTTGGCTTTGTTACTATCGCATCTTTTCAACTTTCTTTCAAACAAAATCGAATTTTCGCGGGTTTTCTGTCAAATCGGATGTTATGGCCGTACCGGAAGTGAGCGATTTCGCGTGTATTCCACCAAATATGGTCAAAGTTAAATATTCAACAGGCTTCTTCCGGTAGATTGTAGCCAATCAGGTGTTAGGACCCCCCTGAGCCCGTGGCGAGGAGGGAAGACGAGCGTCTTGTTGTCTTGTGTGTCGGCCATCAGAAAACTAAAATCTTCAGTTTGAAGTTTTCCTTGACTTTTGTGGAAACAATTGTAGGCCCTGATCTCTGCCACGAGCTGGGAGGGAGGGAGGAAATAGCATTGGAGCATCTCATATGGTAAGTTTGTTTCCTTCTAAAGCACATCAAGTCCATGTTGACATTTTTTCTCAGAGGAAATTTTCTCGAAATTCTTCACTCAAAGGGTTTGAAATGGGTTCTTAAAACTTGTGTTTTCTGACTGTTATGTTGGGATACAAGCTTCACACTCTTGTATTAGTTCTGTAACGTTACACAAAACATCGTAAAGACGTGTGTTTTCGTTGTAAACGAAGGTTTTCTCCTTTTCGAGATTACAAAGTGTTGACTTCTGAAGCAGGGACTATCAAACTTGCTTTAGGCATGTATGTTAGCCTGTACACATTCAGTCCTGATTTTTTCAGTTATCACAATACTTCATTACCCTATCTTCCCTTTATTTTGTGGCTTGGACCTCCTTAATCATTTGTCCAAGTTTGTAGCTAAAAATTAGGAGAGTTTGTTATCTTTTTTGAGCTTAATTGCTAGCTGACTTGCTCTAAATATCTTCACTACGTTGCATGAAAAAAATAGTGGTGCATACCTATATCAATGGATTTATACACTTTCCCTGCTGAATTTATTTCCCAAACGAGCAAAAAAGTTAATATGATGTTTAGTCAATGTTTCTGTGAATTTTGGTGAAGAAATATTGAAGTTAAGTCATATTTTTTCAATCAAATATCAGTGCAATGCTATTCAATCATTGCTCGGTCAGTTAGGCTCGAGTTTGTTTACGAATATTTATTCGAAATAGCTCATGCACACGCTTTTTGTCTCCTGTATTTCCATCAGCTGAGCCAGTCCCTTTCAACCAAATTCCTTCAAATTTTAAGAAAACATTAAGCACCCCAATAGCTTTGTTTGGAGCAATTTTTGTGGATTTTTATCGAGTAGAAAAGTTTTAAATCAGAGATTTCTGTTGACAAAGTCCAAGAGTATTCAACGAAAAGACAACCATGTGTAACAACAACCTCATCGAGTTTCCTCGCTTTGTAACTGCAAAAACTCTACACGAATGCATTACCTTTTAGTAAAAAGCCTCCTAAACATTCCTGAAGTTGTGTAGTTTGACAGGAGCCAGTTTATCAGTCCTTTTCGGATATTTTAAGTCATTTATTATTCAAAGGCGATTTTGCTAACGTCATGCGAGGACCGTCTTTTTCTTTCTTGTTCTTCAACAAGTGTCTTGGTTTTCTCTCTCTCCCTTTAGGCTCAGGGATCTGAAGAACCTCCCTTCTTGAAAGTAGGAACAGAAGTCAGTGCTAAGTATCGTGGAGCTTTTTGTGAAGCTAGTATCAAGATTGTCAAAAAGCATGTAAAGTGTAAGGTTGGTATCTTGTGAAATGTGTCTACACCACTACCATACGTAGGGGTTTACGCAAAAACATGACAAAGGTTTCCCTTAATCTCTTCATTTCCCTCACGACAATCTACTTTGAACACTCTAGATTCAGTACAAAGATAATACTACTGCTACTCTAACTGATGATGTAGTTAAAGGAGAGTTAAAGGTTAGTTTTTTGTTTTTCCCCCTTGTTTTTCTATGGTGTTGTCATTCATGTTTTTTCTTCTTCTTCCTTATCTCGTTCAGGTTGGATCAAATGTTGAAGTCAAAACTCCTGATGGAAAGATCATGAATGGAGTAATCATTAAACTTACAGATGCAAGTACTTATACTGTGGGTAAGTGTTTCAGTATAAGCAAGTTGAATTGTTATGATCAGTATGTGTGACTCCAGATAAAATGTCCATCCTGGTCAGATAAACAACTATTGGGTTACAACTCCTCTGCTTATGTCTACAGTGTTTGATGATGGGGATGAGAGAACTCTTCGAAGGTCATCCCTCTGCCTCAAAGGCGAGAGGCATTTCAATGAGAGTGAGGTAAGCATCCAGCACTTGGATTTCTTGGTTTATTTTGAAGGTAGGATAGATAGTATGGATGTAAAGACCAAAATGTTGGTCAAGATCAACAAGGTTATATGCAAAAATTAATTCATGAATTATCCTTCCATGTTCAGACCCTTGATCACTTACCTTTAACGGATCCAGAAAACTTTGGAACTCCTGTGATGCAGGTAAGGATTTAAAAAGTTTCCCTATAATCTTTTTAAAAACAAATATTTAGCTATCCCTCGTGCCTTCTATGTCATTTTTTCTGTATCCTCAATTGACAGTCTTTTTATTTCCCTGTGATCATAATGCTATTAAATACTACTAAGAATGCTACCTACAGTTAAAGAGCCATAAAGCTTCCTGTTAAAAGAATGGAAGGGAACTTTCATAAGCTGTTTTCTTTTATGCTAACGTGCTATATGTTAGGAGTGAAAATATGTCTTATGCTATATACACCCGTTAAAAAGTAGGCGTATAGATATGTCCTTCAGTGATTTAATGCTTAATGTAAATAAGAAGGAAATTTAACCTAATACATGTAGCTGTACTTACTTACCTCAAACTCGCAAAACTCTTTTAAACCTTTAGCTTGTAATAATTGGACCTGGAAGTTAAGAGATGAACTGTTATAATTATTAATATAACAATTTGTGTAAACATTAGAATCTTAACTGAAGTCAGGATTATCACAGGTGTATCTTTTCTTTCAAAGACTGAAAAGCAGAATATAATATAAATATATTTAAGGTATTTTAGTACTCATAGAAGGTACTAATCTGAGAAACTGGTTGTGAATCTGCTTGTTTCAGGTTATTTATTTTTCAGACATCTTGACCCAATACAGAGGGAACAACATGAAATTAATCAATTTATTAGACCATTGTTAAATTCGTTGTTTCAGAGTGTATATATATATATATTTACATTAATCATGTTTTCAGCTTGGCCGAAAGCAGTCCAGAATCTCTAAGACCTTTTTGGGATAAAAAGTGTTGAATAAAGTCGTACAAAATAGAAAGAAAAGCAATGAATGAATTGTTGGTGTAAGGGGTAGCCACTACATCATGATCTATATCACCAGTATTAAATTGATGACAAAACATAGCTCACTGTATATTCTTTCTCCCATGTTTTTTGCCTTAGAATTCCCAAGCGTACCATCTTTGTGTTTCTCACCACGGGATAGTTTTGTGAATTTGTTCCGTTTTGACTTGTTCTAAAATCTATTCATTCAAGCTAACTGGGATTGGTCACATACTAATGACTAAGTGATTAGGAATATTTTGTATTCTAATGGCAGACAAAGGGAATTCTACCTGCCATAATTATTATTTCTGGAATATCCCAGGGGTATTTCCCTATAGAGTAAGAAGTAATAAGAAGAAGAGTATATATCTGGTAATAAATGATTATGACACGTACACAAAAGCGTGAATATTTGGTAAAAATATTCCATTTACAGAATGGGAAGAAGAGAAAGAAGAGAAGACCAAGTTTTCAACAATCCTCAAAGTAAGTGAAATATTTGTTAACTATTTCAGAGTAGGTAATTTAAGCTGACTAGGCAAGTTCTTGACAACCTTTTTAGACCTACCCATGCAAATTTTGACAAACATCTGACGACAAATAAGCTATAATAAAGAAGTATGAGGTTTCTTTTTTCTGTTTCCAGTCATTATTTTTTTTAATCAAATTTTTTACCTTCCAATCACATTTTTGCTAAAAAGCACCAGTAATTTTTCAAAATACAGAATTACTACTAAAGAAAATAAAAGTATTGCAGTGCTTCTTTGTAAAAATATTTCTCCTTTTAATGTTTTGGTTTTGTTTTTCCTTGACTCGGCTTAACTTAACTTGCATTGTTGTGTAAACAGTCTTATTTCTTTACTTATTTTAAGATATCATTCAAAATTAGCCTTTTTGAGCAACTACTTTATAAACGGCTCTAACTTTGCACCAATAGAAATCAACTAAAGCTAGCTCTTATTGATGTAAGAAGATATAACTAGTTAAAGACTATAGATATAGATATATGTACAATTTGTTTTCAGTGCGGATGATACCGGGTCAGAAAAAGAAGAGAGTGTACCAATACCTCCTAAAAAGAAATGCTTGTTCAATGACAGCATCGTAGGAAAGGTAAACATGTTTTTCATGATTATTGTCTTTGCTTGTAGTTTGTAGTTTATGAATGGTGTGTAACACTGTCAAGTTGCTCTTAATGCTACCATGTTGGGTTCAATGCCTGAAAGACTATACCCTTATACTTAAGCAGAGTTGTCTACCAGAGTTCTCTGGTTTTTCTCCCTCTACAAAAAAAAAAGAATTTCTGGTTGATCTTTAGGCTTTGAATTTTGATAGGACCTTTCCCCTATGTTAATTTCTCTAGCAACCTATCTTAAATTTATCCAATGCATTTCTTTATCTTTAGGTGGTGGTCGTTGAACGTGGAACAAGAAGGAAATCTCACTGGTTTCCTGCATTGGTAAGGCACATACTCTAGATTCGGTAGTAATTCACTAAATATTAATTGTAATTTGTATAAAATAACAACAAAAGGCATATTCTTTTGGGCTTCATTTGATAGCTACGTAGTACTATCCAAATGTTTGTTGGGAAACTGAAAAGTGTACTACCTGAAATTAAGATTAATGTCAATAAACTATACAATTTTAACATTAAAAAAAATTCGTGTCATATGCACTTTAACACCCTGATGGACACTGCTGGAACTCAGTTTAAATAATATTATGACCATTAATATCACAGGGAGTGAGTCCAAGTCCAGAAAACATGGTTTACATCAAGTCTAAGGACCAATGTGTAGTTCGTTCTTTCAAGGATGGAAATTAGTAAGTGTATAAATTCAACCTGTTTTTTCAGTCATCAATTGAAGGGGCAAACATTGCAAGTGCACCCTAG
This sequence comes from Actinia equina, assembly GCA_011057435.1. Classification (NCBI taxonomy): domain Eukaryota; kingdom Metazoa; phylum Cnidaria; class Anthozoa; order Actiniaria; family Actiniidae; genus Actinia; species Actinia equina. Next base: position 8,056 of record WHPX01000113.1, on the reverse strand, counting down.
GTGCAGACACAACCATATTTTGTTATTTTTCTTTTACATTTCTTTGTCTTTTATATTGTTTTATTTTAGTCATGTTGTAAATGTCAGAGATACCAAAGAATTTTCAAAGGACCAGGATCCAGTTAGCAGTTCTCTAAAAACTGATAATAGAGCTAACAAACCAGGTAAGAGGAAGCAAAAAGACTTGTTATCCTCATTATTGTTAATCACCACCGCGATTATAGAAGTATGTGTATGTCTGTGTAACATTGGTTTGTTCTTATTGGATGAAATATCGATATTATTATCATTATTGTTATGAAATGATTTCTTTCATTGTTCTTCATAGCAATAGAACGTGCTATTGCTTATATAGAAACAGGGCGTATTCCATCAATATGGGAAGGCAATAAGTCTGAAGTTATTACTCATGATGACAATGACGATGATAGTAGGAGATCATCATCAAAATCAACCAAGGCTGCATCATCTGATGATGAGACTGATGAAGATGCAGAAAGGGATGCTTTTACAGAAAAACTGCAAAACTTTATGGAAGAAAATGGTAAGCCTTGACAAATGCAATAAAGTATTGATCTTTATTATCTATATCCATGCTATATTCTCCTAAAACATTTTACTCTCTTTTTTCAATTAATGACTGAATGGGAAATGTTGTTTTATGGTTTTTCTTTTTTTGTTCAGGCACACCAATTGTTCGTCACCCTATTCTTGGAAACCAAGATCTTGACTTACACAAACTATATTACTCTAGTTATGGAAGCAGGAGGCATGGAAGAAGGTAATGTATTGCAGCCCTTGCATTTGTACTATAGAATGTATTGTATATTAGTGGAAAAATAATAACTAAGTTATATTATTGGTGGATATTATTTCATTGATATGTGCTCTAAAGGGTACTCCTTTTGAAAGCTTTCATTTTTTTTAATCTGTAGGTAACTAAGCAACAGCAGTGGCGGAATATATACTCCAAGATGGGGATTGCGATCATGCCACCCAGTGCCTCACACCATATTAAGATGGCATACAAAAAGTAAGACCTAAATCCTGTACCAAGAGCCTAAATAATTTAACTAGAATATTCAATGCTAAAAGGTCTAAATCTTACCATTGTTTGAAGCAATTTGAATAACTAAAAGCCAGATGTAACCCAAACAATGGCTAGTCTGTAATTTCTTAGTTGAAACTAAGCCAAGTTTGAGATTAATGGACCAGAAGCTAACTCGAAAACAAGAGCAATGTAAAACCTCATAAAAATGTTCATCCCACTTTGAATTCTATCTCCCTCTGGTTTCATATTGCTGGTTTTCACATGACGTCATCAAAACATCAAAATCTAAGCTATAGATCGTATAAAGACAGTTCTCAAGTATGTTTTAGAAGTCAGTGTTATAAGTCACAAGAAAAAATCTCGAGTCATTTCGATGTTTGGTTCCCGAGTTATGAAGGTTGAGTTTGTGTCACACAATGCCGTCACGTCACAAATAATTTACATTAAATAAAAATATAAAATATATTTCTCAGACACGTTTAAAATATCTATTCAAAGTATATTTAAGTGAAAAATAGTCAAACATTAAATATCTCATTATTTTAAGCCTTTGGAATTTCGTCCGCCATGATGGTGTGCCAACTTGGAACACCAAGATGGCCGCACCATACATTTTAACCAAAAATTGCGTCATGTTTACTCGCCTCTAGTTCCGCAACGAAATGCTTTACAGTCTCGAAATTTGGCCAGAATATGTAGTTTGGACCACTTTACAAGATTATGAAACTTTTATTTCATTATAATGCGAATTTACAGCTTTTGAAATTCATGATGACGTAGGTGAAAACCAAGAATAAAGATCATTCTTTGCAAATATCAACTTTGATCAGAGTTGTGGATCTTTAATGTATGAAACATTCATATAATAAATGTCAAGTTTACGAATTTTGATGTTTTTCATGTTTTCTTCACAGATATCTTCAATCATTTGAAGTACATGAAGCCAGTGGAAGCACTGGGGGATCTGGAAAAGACAGCGATGAAGAAAAATCAGATACATCAACTTCAAAAAATGGAAGAACAAGACTTGAGAGAAATTCTAAAACCTCAACTAGACAAGGAAGACAGAGAAGGTAGAGAAGACTTCTGCAGATAAACGAGCTAGGACTGGAAGTGCAGAAAAGGTTGAGGAAAAAGCCAGTACCCCTAATAAGCCAGCACTGAATAAAACCAGAAGATCTTCAACTCCTAGCAAACCAGTTAGCAAACCAGTTAGTAAACCAGTTGCCAAACTAGCCTGAACCAGTTAGTACATCAAACAAACCATCAGCCAAACCACCTGTACCTATTAAGTGGCCTTTGTCAAATTTATCAACTACAACACCTAATAAACAAGCCACCACTCCTACTGGGAAAATATCAGCAAAAGCACCACTTTCCAAGCAGGGTATTACTAATAAACCTTCAACACCTGAAACAATTAAAGAAGATAATGTGAAGATAGAAATAAAGTAGAAAATGAAAACGGCGAGGTAGCGAAACCTGAGGTGAAAACAGAAGAGCAAGAAAATGGGCAAAAAATCTGAAGCTCCAAGACAGTATTGAATCTGATATAGATGTTGATGAGCAGGTAACATCCCCTGAGTCGGAACTTGCTGTAGATGTTGTTAATAGCCCTGGGAGTATATCAGATACCAGTGAGTCTAAATCAGATACACGATCAGATGCTGGTACAGAAGAGTTTATTGATTGCATTGTTGGGGATAAGATTCAAGTCAAGTATGGAAGAGGAAGGAATAGAAGATTATATGAAGCAAAGGTAGGCCCTAAATCTGTCCTCTTATAAAGCATTCCTCTGACTATTATTTAGAGTGTGCAGCAAACAGTGCTTGATAAACTTGTTGTCAAGGCTTAAAATAAGGATCCGACAATATCTGGCCAGAACTGGGACCTGTCCGCAGGGTTCATACTACTCCTTAAACTCCTTGAATTTAACAGTTGAACAGCTCTTGAATTTTATGATTTTAGCAAAATTCCTTGAATTTTTACTTTGATCATTACTCGAGGGTTCTGAAATAGATCTAGTCAGAAAGATTTTAAAGTCTTAAAATCGGCCACTGTGCAACCACTGTGTAAAAGCTTGGCTTATTTAGCTGAACATACTCCTTGAAAATTCATTTTTGGGTCCTTGAATTGTATGTGTTTACCTCAGCAAGAACCCTGTGTCCGGTCAAACTTTCCCTTGCAGTTATTGTATCGACCCTAATTGTGTAATAAACAAATTATTACATTTTAAGGAACTGATTTTTTTTTATTTACTTTTTTTCCATATCATATCGTGCTCGCGGACTCACTTGTATACAAGTTCTTAACATGTGATAATCTCTATGTATGCAATCCTATGAAAAGATCAATTACAGCCTATTCTGAGAATATCATTTCTTTCTTTTATCAATACTATTGTTATTAGTATTTAGTTAGTATTAGTGTATATATATTATATGAATATAAAATTTTCCAGATATTTTAGATTCAGTTAGATATATATAATTTAACCTAGTTAGTAGTTATATTTAAAAGTATTTTTTCTCACCCTTAGTCTGCATACACCTGCTTGCAACGCGGTATTGAAGCGTGGTGATTGGTGGGGGAAGTGCATTGAAGGACAAAAGAAAAGTTCAGCTTCAGTGATCTTCTTTTGTTTTTTTAATTTAACTCCTATCTTGCTTGGGTCACTAGTGTTCTATTTTCATACATAATTTCTATAATATTTTATCTATCTAGACTTGATGGCCACAGAGTTATCAGTGTCTTTAACTACTGTTAAATGTGTTTACCCTCTGAAAATAAAGCCCATTACTACCAAAAACCCTTCTTCATTAATAAATAAGTAACCCACAAATAACTTCCAAGATTCATAATGTTGATGTCATATAATAAAATATTTTTCCAGATTGTAACAGTTGATCCTGATGCCGAGGAAGGTCTCCTGTATTTAATCCATTATGCTGGTTGGAATATTAGGTATGTTGAAAAGAAAGTTTTGTCACCCAAACCACTGTATACGTTTTCTGTCTACCCTAAGTATCCTTTAAAACTAGTTTTTACGTAGTTATTTAAATTAGCTTTAGTTTGGTAGTTAAGCTTAATGCTTATTGTAAGCTTCAATGTTTGTTTTGCGGTATATAAAAAGAGATTATGGTCATTATTATTGTTATTATTATTAATATTAGTAGTTGTTATTTACCAAATATTGACAGCATCATGATTAAATAATAAAATACTTGATTGATTTAGATTTTAATATAAAATTTCCATTTGTTAAGGTATGATGAATGGATAAGCCCTGATAGAATTCATTGCAAGAGCAATAAGCTATCAAAAAAGAAAGGAGGTACAACAAAAGAAATACCCAGATCCAAAATACCACCCAGACCGCTTGGCAAACAATATGTACGATCACTAAGCAAAAGGGGTACAAAGAGCCCACCACCTACCAGCTCCAGCAACAAAGCAGGTGACTCTAAGACAAATCAAGGTAATGGATCAAAGAATTCACCCAGAAACTCACCATCCCCACCACAGATAGATTCATCTCTGCCATCACCAGCATCATCAACATCAACCACCAACTCTAGTAAATATGCTGCCAAAGCCAGTACTCCCAGTAGAAGAACACGTTCAGAAAGAAGTTCATTATCTAATGGTTTAGAAGAAGGTATAGTTTTTAATTTATTAGCTTTTCCCCATGAGGGCTGGGACAATTAGCTTTTATAGCCAATTACATTGAGTCCTGTAGAGTTTTAGCACAGGCATGAAGATGGTGGTCACCAGCGTCTTCAGTGGATCTTTTACGTCCGCCTTATACAAGGTTATATAGTGACAACAGATGGGGTCTACAGTTTTAAGTCCTTGTCCGTGAAGACTTGAAGGTCTAACCATTTGCAGATACAATTACCAAGGCAGCACCTTTCCTCAATTATTTTAAGATCCTGAGGGTTGCCCCGGCCGAGGCTTGAAACACGACCTCCCACACAACAGACCGACGCTTTTAATAACTAAGCTAATCGTGTTGGGGTATGTGGAAAGCTTAGGTTGTATAGCAGTTAGAGTGCTCACCTCTCACCAATGCAACCAGGGTTCAAGTCTTGGACTTGGTGTAGAAATGCCACTGCCATACCCCATTATTTAATTTAAGTATTGATCAAATTTAAATGTTTAGACTAACGAGAATAATAAAAAGGTAAATTATACACCATGAAAAACATTTTAATCTAACTAACCATTCTCTTTCTGACTTCATTGTTTTCGGTCTTTCTTTGATTAACGGCAACAATGATTGTCGCAAGACCAAAAGAAATGCGGCTTATTCACCTATTGGGCACTCTTAGTCCCAACGGATTATAAACGCTTTACTTTCACATAACCTTTTCTTTTGTCTTTTCAATTGTTTGTTTCCTTGCCTACCTTGTTCTCATTGGTTTCTTTTGTCTTATTCTATCTTATATACACTCCTTTCTACCACCTCATTCTCCTTTACTCCAACGAAGGACTAAAAACGTCAGTTTTTTCATCTTTTCACGGTGTATGATTTATCTTTTATCATTACTGTTTCATTAGAAACACCGAGGCAGCTCACACTAGTTTTTAGCTAGTTATATCTTCTTAGACTAACAAGAATGATTTTTCTGTTATTTTAGCTGTTAAAAGTCCTCCTGGTAGAAGAAGACAAAAATCTGAACTCTTGAGCCACCAACAGGTTTGTTTTTTCATCATTTAAAAATAATATAAATCAAAAATTTTGTAAAATCAAATTGTTTCCTGAATTTTGATATAATTATTCACTTCTAAGTGGATTCCACTTCTTCAATGTGATTGTTCTGCTCGTTGTTTTTTTTGACATCCAGTAACCTAGTACCAGCAATTTGGATTTAATATTTAATTTACACAGTCTTGTCCCTTTTATTTTAAACCTACAGAAAAACAGAATCTAGAAAAAACAAATGAAACACCCTTGGCTGGACCATCAGATAAAGGATCAACAATAGCACAGAGAGTTTTAAAGAATCTTCTGAATCCCACATCAAGAATGAAAATGAGATCAAACTAGAAAGTAAAGACCAAGATTGTTTAGGAAGCTCTCCTAGTAACAAGCTAGATTCTATTAATTTTGAAAATTCTAATGAACAAGATTCTTTGAATTTTCCTTCCAACAAAACATGGGCTAAGCTTCCTAATGGCCTTACCAATTATAGTTCTTCCTCTGAGTCTGACTGTCCTGAGCATTCAACCTCAGATAATGACATGGAACCAGCTTCCAAGAAGATTAAATTGGAAAAGGAAAAAGAATTAGGAGCAGAAAATATCCAAAGACTACTTGATGAGCATGTGGAGCATAAGATTCCTGTTGTGGCTCCTCATTCTAAGGGAAGTATCAGCTCAGAGAATCAGAATGGATCTGAATGTACTAGAGAAGAGAGAGAGAAAGCACAAAGGATTCCGATGGCAAGGAGAAAGATGACTTATCAGAGACTAAAAGTTCTTCTGGTTAGTACCATAAAACACATTTTAGAAGCTTATCAAACAAAAACCTAGTTGAACAGATTTTCTAACTATTTAATTTTTTTTTGGAAATTTATCAATTAATTAACATGTTGATCAATTCTAAATTCATAAAGGGAGTATTTTCTAAAGTTTGGGAATTAGAATCGTTCCTTTATAGATAAAGTAAAATCTTTTACCAGTGTTTTGGAGTCCAGTAAAAACCAAAAAAATGTTACCATTAGCAATCCACATTCATTGGTTCATCACTTCAGCCACATGCATCATCAACAGCATCACCACATCATTGATTCACCATCGGCAGCATACTATAGTAGATACCGGTCGTTAAAATAACTGTTCCACCCTGAATTGAAACTTGTATGGTCAAATCTTTGCCTGCCAATCATTTTGACAGCAATGTCGAGCCAGGAAAACCAGGCTTATGAGGAGCTAATACCAATTTGGCAGTGGTATTAATATTTTTGTTAACAAAAGATTGTTTTCTTAGTGATCTTATTGGTGTGTCTGCATAAATTCCAGAAAAAGTAGTGAAAGAGACCACCAGCTCAGTGTTTCAAAAGAAGAAGATAGAACGAAGAATACAAAGGCAGTAGAAAAGAAGATGATCCATCGCAATATAAAGCATAGAAAGAAGAAAGAAAAAAATAACAAAGACGGCATTCAGTAAATGATTGAACAGCAGCGAGTGCTCCAGGCAGTCCTAAGGTAGCTCATTCAACTTCAATCAAGATCTCCTACCGACCTAAATATGTGTTGATCAGATTTAGGTAATATTATCCATTCTCATTAGCTTATTCTAAACAATCAAGTGAATATGTGGATTTAAATTAATGGGAAATAGGTGTGTAGATTGGGATCTATAAGTGATGGATAAATGGGTTGGAAGTCAGTGTGTAGGTGTGGATCTACAAGGGAGGACAAATGGCTTGGAAGTCAGTATGTAGGTGTGGATCCCAGTGTATGGACAAATGGGGTTGGAAGTCATGTTGTGCAGGTGTGGAATATACAAAGTAGGGATGGACAAAGGCTTGGAAGTCCGTGTTGTAGGTAGTGGATCTCTAAGTGGCTGAATAGATGGGTTGGAAGTCAGGTGTAGGTGGTGGATCTACAAGTGGTATGGAACAAATGGGTGGGAGTCAGTGTGTGGTGTGTGATTACACGTGATGGACAATGGGTTGGAAGTCCGTGTGTCGGTGGTGGATCTTAAGTGGAGGATAGCTGGGTTGGAAGTCGTGTGTAGGGTGGGGATCTCTAAGTGGGGATGTAGAGGTGTGGACGTCAGGTTGTAGGTGGTGGCTTCCACGTGGCTGGACAAATGGGTTTGAAGTCAGTGTGTAGGTGTTGGCTCTACCCGTGGATGGCAATGGGTGGAGTCAGTGTGTAGGTGTGGCTCTACAAGTGGTGGCCACCGGGTTGGCCGTCCAGGGTGTAGGTGGGGCTCTTCCACGGTGGGCTGGTTCCCTGGGTGGACGTCCTGTGTTGTAGGTGTGGCTTCCCTGT